>JAIGNY010002096.1:10000-17536 GCA_020152595.1 Chiridota heheva
ATCATTGGTAAAGGAATATTAATTAAGAAACAAACAAAGAGTTTATAGCAAAAGAGGCGTTTGATTTTTGTCCATGTGTTGGCATGATTTATATCTAAAAGGAACATTCTTAATGTTTAAAAACTTACTTCCAGAACCACCGTCCCAGTTAAAGCGCATGGACAGGTATTTTGCACTTACACTATAGACGTGCCAGACATGTAGCAGTGTGTGTTCGCATATTCAAATTGGCTGTAAGTGGCCAGGAAAGTCACTTTACACCACTGTAACGTTATGAAGGCCGTATTATTGTATGTAGCATGTTAAAGAAGGTGTGTATAAACATAAATGCGTTTGAGGTTGCATTCAATACAAAATAATTTATATTCATACGAAGAAAATAGATTAACTTACTTTTTCATATTTATTGCTTCTTCAAAAGTTTGTGGAAGCGGCTTATTCAACGTTTCCGGGACGAAAAATAGTAGTAAGCCAGAGATAATGCTGTTTCCTCCAAATATGATGTAAGGCATCGGTGCCCATACATCCTCTAGCAAAAGTACAAATGGGCACAATATCCCACCGATTCTTGCAGCAACTGAACAAATTCCAATACCACTAGTTCTGTGCAAAGAAGAAATGGAGAGAATTGTGATCAAATGAAATAGGTCTGGAATGAATGGGAATTCACATAATGGTACAAAAAGTATTCTTAAATCATAAAGATACATAACATACTACTTTTATTATAATCATTTTGCCTAGAGAAGAATGAAATCTGGTTCGGTCTAGGAGTCTCATCACATCATCATCAAGGGTATTTCATTTAAATGATTTATGAGAATTTGTGGCTTTGAAAACTTTGGTGACTTTCAATCATCAGAGTAATAAACACGAGCCAATCTGTATAAATAGTATAACTTTTCGAAAATTTCGCACGAAAAGTCTTTTCGTAGAATAAAACAATTAGCGTCAATCTAAAGCACTCTCATTTCCATGTACCACACATTAAATACACGAAGATAAACTTACTTCAATATCAAGGCCACCCCACCTTTTCTTAAATGTGTTTCATTTTTTTTTTAAATGGGGGCTAAATTCCCAAAACGCTTTCACATATGTCTTTGTATTGTTTTTATCACATAATATTAAACAATGAAATACTTATCTTACCTCAATGGGGTGGGATAATTTTCCCCCGCTATGACGTAGGCATTGGCAAATGATGCTGTTATTCCAAACTTTGCTATCATAGCAATGCTAAATGTCCATGGCCCAAGAGCTGGTGACGAAATTAATCACATACTTTACGGAGTGATTTCGAGTAGATTAAAATATGAAAATGAAATCGTATCAATCACGTTTTACCAGTAATTAATCGATACGTACAGTGGTTATATTGTCATCTGCCTGGTAAGACACGTTTATCTTGTGTAATAAATAACGAAACGGTCGGTGAAGAGACAACGTTATTATCTTTTTCTGTCCGGGAAATATTGAATTGAGGTAAACACATGTATATACCATTAGTCTAAGCTGTGCTACCCAAACATCAGTGCGCTTCAGGGTCCTCGTGTGTTTATGCAACTTAAGTTCCATCAAAGGTAAGATTAAAAACAACGCACAAATAACCTTCAATGACATAAACTACTTATTATTGATATTGATCTATTTGCATCAGTTGCCGCTTAATGTCAGTTTATTCCGTATATGAGGACAATGCCAAAACAACAACTTCTACTCACGCATAAATGTAGTTATTAGACATGCCGTTCCGCCAAATATCATGAACGCTGATGTAGGTTTAATCCTTCCAAACCAATCCATGGTAACTATAGTAAGGGTGTATGCAGGGAACTCAATAGCGCCTGAAATACAGAACCCTATGTAATCATTCACACCCATGTCTGAGGTGCTCAAAGACAGTCCGTAATATACAAGACTTTGAACGAACCTGTAACAAGAAACAATACTTCAAAATATAGGGTATACAATCAATTTCGGGGCCGTCCTTAGGCTCTAAAATATTTTATTCAGAGCCTTGGTAAGGTGTTTAGGTTCCGTTGTCTTTTAATTATCATAACGGCTCTCCTGTCGAGGATTCTATTTAACATAGCTTTGCCTGCAGGGGGGTTGTAGTTTATCTAAGCTTCGGTTTTATTGGTACATACTCACTTAAATTTCATCCTAACTGGCCCATTTTTTAGAGTCATGTTCCAAGTGTGCTATTTTATTAGAAGGTGCTTTCTGCTGTGTGATCTTAGGCTCCCCTTATGTATTTTAGGCGATTTTTGTCCTTTCTACTAGACCGGGTCTTGCCTCGTTGGCCCTCTTGACCTGGGCGTTGCTATATTGCCAATTACGTCCGCAATTTATGTATGTAAGCTACAATCGTGGCCAAACGTGTTGGGAAAAAAACCGCTTGAAAATTGTAAACGGTATTTTTCCCTACCCCCTTCCTTCCTATTCAATGTTGTGCCTTTTGCAAAATTATGGTAAAATGCAACTTTCAACATTGATTGAGGTAAGTGAGGCGAGGGAAGTGGGGATTTGTCCCAACTACTTTTGGCCACATTGTCTGAGAGCCTGTTCAAAGTATATAACATAGCATAACATAACAATATTACGGGCTAAGAAGGGTTAGTCACCCCATAAAAAGCCCAAACTAACACCACCACCCGAAAAAAAAATGGAGGACGCCCAGAGTTAGTAAAGAACTTATCAATGTTGAATTTGAAATTGTGAACAGAATTGGAGCTAAGTACCCACTCAGGCAAACCATTCCACTCATTAACAAGTCTTTGAGAAAAGCTAAAACACCGAATATCTATCCTTGAGCACTCTTTGGTCAACTTCAAACTGTTACCATGCGTCACATGAGAATTAGTTGAAACATGCAAGAAATAACAGGAAGTCAAAGCATCACTACCAGATAAGAATTTAAAAACCTGAATCATATCGCCACGTACTCTTCTCAACTCAAGCGTGGTCAAACCAAGAATTCGCAACCTAGATTCATAAGAGAGATTCCTTACTTCAGGAACAAGTCTAGTGGCTCTTCGCTGAAGCTGCTCCAAAATGAACTTATCCTTCTCATAAAAGGGACTCCAAGCCTGAATAGCATACTTAAGGTGAGGCCTGACTAACTGCTTATACAAATTAAGAACAACCTTTCTACCAAGCAAAACAAAATTTATAATCAAACCAAGCATCCTATTTGCCCTTGCAGCTGCTAAAGCACACTGCTTAGAAGGCTTCAGATTGCTAGTACTGACAACACCTAAATCCCTTTCTTGATCAACACAACCAAGATTTGAACCATTCATGCTGTAATCAAAAGCCAAATTGCTCTGAATAAAATGAATAACTTTGCATTTATCAACATTGAATGACATCTGCCATGTTTGGGACCAAGAAACTAACTTATCCAGATCAGTTTGCAAAAGTGAAAAATCCCTAGCATCAACAACAATCCTGTACAGCTTAGTGTCATCAGCAAATTTACAAAACCTGGAGCCAAGGGAAACATCAATATCATTAATGAATATTAAGAAAAGAAGCGAACCTAATACAAAACCCTGAGGAACACCACTTCTAACCTTCCTCCATGGAGATACTTCACCATTATCAACAACTTTTTGTGACCTGTCAACTAAGCAAGAATATATCTAACTGGTACACTTTCCCTCCACACCAAGCGCTCTTGTTTTCATCATGAGCCTGCCCAATGGAACCCTATCAAATGCTTTTTGGAATTCTAAATAGATAACATCCACATTATGACCAGAATCAACACATCATCAAGAAACTCCAATAAATTAGAAACACAAGACCTCTTAGGTAAGAACCCATGCTGGGACAAATTCAACAACCATTGATTAGTAAATGATCTAATACAACATCCTTAACAATGGACTCCATGACCTTGCACACAAAACTAGTAAGACTCACTGGCCTATAGTTACAAGGCAAACTGTGGTCATCCTTTTTTTAAATAGGAGTGACTTTAGCAATTCTCTAATCACTGGGAACAACACCAATATCAAAGCACTTTGAAAAGATAATACTCAGGAGAACAGAAAGAACACCAGAACACTCACGTAAGACAGCAGGATGTATACCATTTGGACCGGGTGTTTCATTTGAGTTCAAACCCTTCAACTTCTTAGACATAACATCAACTGAAAAATCAACATTCTTAATGGATACCGGAGAGTGCACACTAAGATAATCCACAACATCATCAGCAGGGGACTCCTTCAGTCCTTAGTAAAAACAGACACAAAGTAGTGATTCAAAACCTCAGCCATATCCTTACCACTTATGATAGTAATACCATCATTACTCTGAAGGGGACCAACAACCTCCTTGTTGTTTTGCTTTCAGCGAACAAAGAATGAAACGACTTAGGATTAATCTTAACATCTTTGGACAAACGTTTTTTTTCAAAAAGCACTTTAATATCTCTTATCAAACCCACTGTGTTTATGACAACGCCACAACTTCTTCTTTTCCCGAACAGCCTGCAAAACCTCCCGAGACATCCACACTGGCCGATTACGCCTACAGACTTTCTTTAAAGGGTCAAACCTATTTACATCCTCCAAAATTATATTTCGAAAAACATCTCATGCTTTAGAAGGATGTAAGTCACGGAGCAAATAAGTCCAATTGAATATGACAGCCAACGACGTGATTATGAAGTAATGGAATTCATAGTTGTAGAGGGCAAGTTCATGACATGAATGAGGTGTGTATCATATGAAATTCAGTCGAGAGGGGGCATCTAATGCAATACAATTTTACTTACTCCTTCGGCAAGCCCTTCGTTTAAAAATATAGAGCATTATATTTAGATAAAATGAATAGACCAGGAAATAAGTTGTCGTCAATTTTGAATGTGAAGACATGTTGACGACAATGAACACCATATTAGAAACGCTCACAAATGTTGGCATAAATGTGACACTTTTGGCTCCTCCCCGGGGAAGTGATGAAATAGGAGACAAATAACATTATGATAAATGTCACGGTGGATTCAATCAATTCCGGAAAAAATCAGCGCAATTATCCGATTATTGTAGTAGCACCGCACGTGGTTTTTTGCACTACTACAAAGTTGAGACAATCGATTTGCAGTAAATCCTGTTGTTTTCTGTTATTTTCTAACTTAAAAAAAATTCCTCTCACAAGGAATATAAATTTGATATATATACTATCTATGTCTCCCTAAAGAACCATATTTATTTCTATGATAGTTCTCGAGAAACCAACGGTTTGCATTATATATATTGTAAAGTTTGATCTATTCATTACACTTTCTCTATCAGTCTATTATTTGCCGCCAACCGCGAGATGCGTGCTTCTTGCATAGGCATATGCCTCAAACCGTCAAAGGGTTGGCACTCTGTATAGCATACCCCTTATTAAGTAGTGTATTTGTATATGCAAATGACTTTTAAATTATCATGTAATGCGTTCTTTAATGATAGTACATTCATTCTAATTTATAATTCAGAATGTGCGACAAATAAAGAAATATGCAAATATCCTAGGAATATGATTCAAAAATCATTCATGAAATCGAAATTAACGGAAAATAATTTTGAAACCCGCGGTTATTTTCTCAATCGAAAAAGGCAACATCAATGGTGGAAATTCGGCGCCCGAGCTGTCTATCTGGCATTTGATATTTAAGTTGATATACATAATGCTTCCACTTGGCAGTTATCATTTACGCCCCATTCACCACCGCATGTGCATAAATTGACATAATTCCCTAAACAAAACTTCCCATTTGGGCACATTTGTTTTATTCAAATGCTTATTGACCCCTTATCACGTTCTATCTTTCATGTTTAATTACGCCGCACACTCCTCCTCCTCTCAAATCAGATAAATGATCTAAAAAATTAACTTTTAATATACATAAGAATAAAATGGTATTTTTCCTTATCTTACTGTATGTATGATCCTTTGAAAATTTTCGAATACAAAGTTCAGACTATATTCTCCATCAATCATGTTCTGCAGTCCCATTGCTGCCCCATCTCAATTTTACACAATCCATAGCATGCTACCTGTTAACTGTCGACTTTTAAATCTTAAATATTATTTTCCGTAATCCTAATGTTAACCTTATTACTCCAATATACATTGTACATGCGCTCAGGGAGTGGGGTTTGTCCCAACTACTTTTGGCAACGATTGTAGCCCCGCCTTGGACTGAGGTCATTCGGTCACAGCCTTTTGTTATGTTAATTCTGTCTTGTTGATTGACCCACCCTCCCACCCTTGAAAAGCATAGTTTAGTTTTATGACTTTGTTTCTCAAATTTGTGGCCTATTTTAAGTTATTCATGCTATGTATGATACATTATATACTCGCCTCGATTTAGCTCAGGGGCAATTCTCATATTTATATCTCAGGGGTTTTAGCCCGGTGGGAATTTTTGCCATCATTTTGGCACGTATTACGCCATCATTTTGGCCGGTTTCGCCATCATTTTGGCACGTATTTAGCCATGATCATTTTGGCCACTTTCGCCATCTTTTTGGCACGTAATTTGGGCCATCATTGTGTCCGGTAAGCTTATATTTTGTGGCAGATTCTGCCAAAGTGGTATTTTTTTTGGCAGGTGTTGTCATTTTAATAATAAAAGTTGTGGCATTTGCTGCCAATGAACTTGAATTTCTTTGCTTTTTGTTATCTCTGCCAAGTGTCTGATTAAAGGCGCATATTCAGGGGTGGTTCCAGGTGCATTGGGCGCCAAGATACCCTGTAAAGCCAGCTAATAAAACATTTAAATGGAATATGGGGGCCAAGACCTTTTGAGTTTGAACTTTGTTCTTCCATGTATCCTGTGACTACCCCAGTGGCAGATTTTTAAATGTTCATCACAAGAATTAACTCCGTAACTTTAATATGTTTGCGCATGTATGAAGGCCACTCACCAATTATACATTAGATTGATAGTTCTCCATCGAAGTGTGGGGTTTCTAAAAATGTCTGTAAGTCCTGCATTTGTCTTGGCCGTCTCCTGTTGATGATAATAAATTTATTTTTGATTTAAAATATTACCAGTGAGTGAGAAGACTATCAGGCCTGTCGAGATATCAGAGTGAGTGAGGAGACTATCAGACCCGTCGAGATATCAGACTGCCTGATCTGATTGTGTTACCTTTTAATCATCACTGCATGTAATTCTAAAGACTGAATTTAGAAGGGGTTTAAAACAGATAATGGATGAGAGTTTGATATTGGAGAACTTTTCAAATGATGACGTTACAGATATGTATTGAAATAAAATCACAACACATAAGATATATTATCTTGCTGATTTTCTTTATATTTCTTTATATTTATAACTTTTATATTTATAATTCTTTACAGTTATGATACTTTATATTACTTTCCAGATCCACACTTATTTAATTTTTGTTCACGGGAAAATATATTTTCTATCTAATTGATCATTAATGGTCAGATGGTATGGTAAGCTCCAAAACATCAACTGTACTCATTCGATGAATTGTTGAAGCTGTACATATTAAGACC
>JAIGNY010002097.1:0-18518 GCA_020152595.1 Chiridota heheva
TTTTGATAGGATTGACTACTTCTTCATTCTTGTGTCTTGTTTGATTTATTATAGCATCATCGTTCTTGCATTATTTTTTTTTGCACTATGGAATAAAGTTGCAGATGTGATTTATCATATGTTCATCCAAAATAGATTACATTCATTGCTCAGTGTACACAGGTATTGCATTAGGTTTCTTTGTTGTCTTTATGTGTGCTTTGAAGAATCATGGCAACTGAGAGAATTGCATGGGTCTGGCTGGCATCAATTCAGAAAAAGGCCGCTGAGACAAATTTGATTTCTTTTACTCCAAAATTTGGGATTTTGATTTATTACATTTCGCTCATAAAATAGTATAGTAACCTACGACAAAGTTTCACTGATGACCTTATATTTTCATTTTACACAATTGTGAACCTTTTAATTTTTGGGGGGGCCTGTAGAGAAAATGGGGTTCTAGGCTACTTGCATATGGCCTACCTCCTTTCCCTTCTCATGACACTGGTTATGCTTATTATTTGTTGTTAAAAATGTTTTTAATTTTGTTAAATGATCCTTATTGCGATCAAAAAATGAAATCTCCATTATGAATTATGCTGGATATGCTATATATGTTTGATACGTTCTATTTGATTTATATATAAATATATATATTTGTATATGTATATGTATATATATATATATATATATGTATATATATATATATATTTACTTCAAGTTATACCTTACCTTCCATGCTATAATTATGCAATCTGGTCACACGACCTGATTCTAACGCACTTCTAACCGACCCTAAAAGACGCAGTGGCCAGCCAAGCCCTGACCTCCATAATACCTCTGTACCACCTCAGTCTTTTTCAGCGCGTTGTTGCCACTAACATCGCTGAAAACTGGTCATTTTTATTTTATTTTTAATTAACCTTTCTAACTCTTTTCTCTTCGGCAGCTTCTACCTGGAGGGTTTTTACGCTGCCCGTTCTCATCTGGCTCGCCTTTTCAAGTCTTCAGAGATAAGGGTGAGGTAGCCATGGGTCCGAGATTTCTTCGACCGACCTACACGACTTTACCCGTAGCCTACACTTAGGATAGCGGGTTTTGTCTCCATTGCATAAAGCGGCGAGTGGCTAGTTCGAGAGTGTCCTACTCTGCGTGGTGGGTGTTTTAGGTCCTAGAGCACAAGTTGTGCCTGTCTAGGGACCTCTCGCCCGGGAATTAGTCTTTTTCTCCCTTAGCCCCACCCGCCTCGAGGTGACCCTAGCGTTATACTATGTATAGTGTTTAGCACGTTAGGATATTTCAGTACACCTTCTCGTATGCATTAGGCCAATTTCCCTTTTCGATTTTGGCGCATGCGCATTGGGTCGTAGTCACCGCTGGGTAAACGTGGGGTCGCCCTGTAACAACTCTAGGGAGCTACAGTTGTTACAAGCGAGCTTATTTTCGTTTTCACGTTAACAGCATATGAATATTTTTATTTTTCTCACACAGATTTGAGATAAAATATTTAATTTTCAGGATTGAAATTGGGGTGTTGGAGAGACCGTGGGTGGGTCTCTCCGACGACCTAATTACAGGGAAAATAATCTTTCCTTTTTATTTTTACAGACCTCGAGTACACAGTGGTTGGTGTTTCCCACGCTACCCCGGCGCTTGTAAAGTCATTACGTTGAATGCGTTTTCTCGGGTTTCTAAAGTTTTTCAGATAAAAAATGTTTTCGTTTAATTTTTTTTTCTGTTAAAGCAAGTGTTGTTGTTCTGTTTAGAATGCTATGCCTCGTCTTTCTTTAGCGTGTCCGTAAGATCATAGTTACTTTGCCGTATTTAGGTTTGTACGCATGGACATACGTTCTTCTCTTAAGAAATTTATTTTTCAGTGAAATGTTTTTTCTGTTTAAGAAAGTTTTGATGTTCTGTTTAGACTGCTATGCCTCGTCTCTCTTTAGCATGTCTGTAAGATCATACTTACTTTGCCGTATTTGTGTATGTACGCATGGATATATGTTCTTCTCTTTTCAGATATAAAAGAAATTTACTGAGAAGGTTACGCTCTTAGAGGCGCGCCTCAGAGCGTAACGTAAGAGAGAGAGAGAGAGAGAGATAGAGAGATAACCTCTTAGGGCGTTAACGTCGCCTAAGTTGTAGTAAGATCCTATTGACGGGTCGATAAGGTTCCGTTGGGCGGTCCCAGACGGTTCCGCAGCTCTATTTGCGGGCATAGTGCGGTTCGGGGCCCGGTTCCATAGAGGCGGTCCCATAAACACGGTTCCATACAGTTCCGTTGGACAGTCCCTGACGGTTCCGCAGCCCTATTTGCGGGCATTGTGCGGTTCGGGACGGTTCCATACTGGTTCCGAGTCCATACGTGTGCGGCCCGTTATTTACGGGCGGACGGGTTCCATTGACGGTTCCGTGATCCATACGGTTCCCGCGGCCCGTTGTTACGGGCGGACGGTTCCATACGGTTCGCGCCCGTTGTTACGCGGGCGGACGGTTCCATACGGTTCCGCGGCCTATGTTTACACGGGTCCGTATTTAACAGAATAACGTACATAGTAGGGTTTAATCCGGTTATACGCCCACTAGCTACAAGCTACGTGGTCAGGTGACAGGTGACATTCTTGACAAGAAGTATAGCGTTGGCAGCTATTTTCTTCTTGGTCCCGTAGCCATTAGCTACGCAATTCCACGGCTCGTGTGAACGCATTTAAGACTGTCTACGTTGAACGTTATAAGTTCCGTATTTATTTTCACCAGTATCATGGACATGGAGGACAGGTCCCAGAGTATCGATGTTTTACACACCCAGGATGTCCCGCGATGCGTAGCGTGCAAACGCTTCTTTAAATTACGCTCCAGTGACATCCATCTCACGTGTTATGCGTGCAGATTATGCTGCGAGTCAAATCCCTGTACTCTTTGCAGCGATTGGGATCTAGCGGCGTGGTCGGAGCACAGACTCCACCGCCGACGGTACTTTCAAGAGCGGCGGAGAAAGTGGAGAAGCGGCGGTTCGATAGGCCCTCTTTGTCTTCCCCCCCGCCGCCACCCAGGCTTAAAGTGCACCCACCTCCCGTCCGGGCGCGGCTCGCCAACCCACTCTCAGCGGGGCACCTCTTGAAGGGCCCCCTCAACTGAGCAGGCGTCACGCTAACACGTACTCCAGTGGTGCCTAACACTGTGTCGGAGCCCTTCCTCCTGTCTCCCGTTAGGGTCTCCCGAAGAGCGAGGCAGACCCGGAGGAGGGACAGGGATCGGGACAGTGCACACAAGGAGAGGCAGAGTCGCGTCACAGGTCCTCTTCCTCATCCTCTTCCTCATCCTCCCTGAGCATAGGAGGAGACATAGGAAGCAGCAGAAAAGTCGGGGCCACCCCTTCAAGGATCCCGCTTTTCAGGACACACTCAAGAAAACACTTGAGACTTTGGTGTCGCAGGCTGTGGAGCGGAGACTATCGTCTCCTGCTCCTCACCCCCGGCAGCTGCCACTGCGGCTTGGCACCCCTGACCCTGAGGTCTTGGAGGAGGATGCCCTCGACATCTACCCTCGGAGAGGAAGTCGATTTTCTGGGCGTCTCGGACACGGGCGCGGGAGAATCCCCGGCACGTGGGACTCCTCCCGCCGCCCCGGTTCCAGTCGTTCCCAGTGCCGATCTTACGATGCCGTTTGCACGGATATGGCCTCCGTATCCTACCGGATATCGGACGAGGTCCTCTTTCCGCCACCCCCCTCAGTGGACCCCCTTTTACAAGGGGAGCGGGTCGCCCAGCTCTTGGATTTCCTGGCACGGGAAATCAAACTGGAAGGTCATAGAGGATCCCCTAGTCGGCGGGCCCGCAGTCTCACGTAGACTGCTAAGCTCAGCCCCAAGGGATGCTACGCCACCGGCAAGAATTTCCCCATTGATGCCTCCCTGATTTACAGGATTAGACATTGGGCTAGGGTCCCGGATAGGGACTGGGCGGCCTTCAACCGGGGCGTTGATCGGGCCACACAGGTCCGGCCTACGGATTTTCGGGAGGTCATACGGCATCCCGGAGGCAGTGTGGCAACTCCTCCGCCAACCGGCGGCGGCACGCAGCTGTGTCTGGCTTGGACAAGGCTCAAAATTTCTGGATCCTGCGGTCCAGCGGAGGGAAGCTTCCTATTAGCTGGCGGCGGGCCGTCCGGCGGGGTTATAAGTACCAGGCCCTTGCGTATGGGTAACAGAAGGCTTAGACTCGGTCTTGCGCAGGCATCTTCCGCCGGCGTCCTTACACATACCCTGCCTCTGTTAACTGGACTCTCGGATTTGCTCGACGCGACAGTCGACCAACTTGCCCGAGCCTCCACTAAGGCGGTCCAGGAGAGATCACGAGAATATTCTCCCTCTCCTTGGACTCTCGGCCGTCACTCAGGGGGACCTTCGGCGGTTGCCAACTGAGGGTCGGGACCTATTTGCTGGTCACTTCCGAGAAGTTCTGTCGCGCCAAGCTGGCGCCAGGGCGATCTTGGAAGACTCAGAAGCTGTTAGCGAAGACGAAGCCTTTCTCTTCTCTTCCGCTCGTCACCCACCCTTCAACCCCCGTTCAGCGGGGCGGGTGCGGCTGGCGGCGACGGTTCCGGCGTCGCAGTGCCACTGTCACGGCGCCCTCTTCAGCTCCTCCCTCGTCAGAGTCCGCCGTGGACCAGCAGAGGGCAGGGCGAGGACCAATCGGCGCTCCTTCCCGCTGCATGCAGAGCGGGGTACCTCTTCCCGAGGAAGGGAAGGCCAGGGCCGGCGTTTTGACCACCCCGACTTCCCGTTGAATGGGGCTTTAGTCGGGGGCGTCTACAGGAATTTTCAGAGGCCTGGGAGAGTATCACCACCGACAAGTGGGTGCTCCGAACCATTCGGCAGGGTTACCGTCTAGAGTTCACGTCTCCCCGCCTTAGGTAGGGGTCTTTGGACCCACCTCCACGCCTCGCCTGGGCGACCACACCGAGTTGTTGAGGTCAGAAATCGGGAGTTGCTGGCGAAGAACGCCATCACCTTCATCCCGAACCCTCCCAGGAACCTCGTAATGTCCACGTTTTTCCTGGCCCCAAGAAGGGGAACAAGTGGCGCCCGATAATCAATCTCAGGCCACTCAACAGCTTCATCCGACCGTTGAAGTTCAAGATGGAGACTCTTCGCTCCATCCTCCCTCAGTTGACGAGGGCCTGTGGGCGACCTCCGTCGACCTCGCTGGACGCATATCTCCATGTGCCGATGTTCGAGGAACACAGGCGTTTTCTGGCGTTCCAATTCGAGGGAATGACATACACGTTCAGGGCGTTGCCCGCCGGGCTTTCGACTGCCCCCAGGGTCTTCACCGGATTACGAGGATTCTAGCGGCCTTCTTACGAAGGCAAGGCATCCGAATCTTTATGTACCTCGACGACTGGCTGATCGTTGCGATAGCGCGCAGCCACCGTCGCGAGACCGAACGTGGTCATCACGGGTGGCACAGGACTTAGGGTGGGTGATCAACCTCGCCAAGTCCAACCTTGTTCCGTCTCAGACTCCCACTTTTCTGGGGCGGTCCTGGATTTTCCTCGCGGTCGTATTCGGCCCGGCCGGAACGGATCCTTGCCGTGAGGGCGGGAGCCGGCGTCCTTCTCGTTACCCGGCCTGCGCCGGCGAGAGCCTGGCTGGTATTCTTGGGGTACATAGCCAGCCTCGTAGATGTGGTCCCCATGTGCAGGTTTTACATGCGGGATCTACAATTTCATCTACTGAGTCATTTCGTACCATCCAGGAGAGACCTCAGCGTCCTCGTTCCCCGTCGCGGGCGGTGGTCCCCACATTTGGTGGTGGTGCGTCCCTCTCACCTGTCACAGGGAGCGATTTTTCCGCCCGTCAGACCCTCAATGTCGGTGGTGACCGATCGTCTTTGACAGGTGGGGAGCGCATTTAAGCGTGGTCCCAGTCCGCGGGATTTTGGGACGGGCGCTTGGTGCGATCGGCACATCAATCTGTTGGAACTAGAGGCGATGCGCGGGCTCTTGTTCACTTCCAACCTCAGGTCCGAACAAGACTGTTCTCATACGCACGGACAATACCGCGGTAGTGGCGTTTATCAACAGACAGGGAGGCACGAGATCCAGGAGCCTTTGGATCTTAGCCAAGTCCCTTCTGTCTTGGTGCATGTTGAACAAGGTCACGCTCCAGGCGGTCCACCTGCCAGGCACGGAGAACACGATTGCGGATCTGTTGTCCCGCCTCCGGGAGCCCCCACAGAGTGGGCTCTTCTCCAGCGGGTGGCGGGCGATCTGGTTAACCTTCGGTCTCCCGGACGTGGATCTGTTGGCGTCCGTGGACAACTACAAGCTACCAATTTTTGCGCTCACACCTGACTCGAGAGTCTGGGTGGTAGACGCGTTCTGATCAGGTGGACCCACTTTGTGGGCTCGCCTTCCACCGTTCGCTCTCGTGCGAGAGTACTGAACAAGGTGGTGTCCGATCAGTGTTCCATGTTTCTTCTGGTGGCTCCCCAATTGGCCTGGCCAACTGTGGTTCCCTCAGCTGCTCCATCTTGTCGCAGGTTTCCCGTGCGAACTTCCGGTCACGGACGAGTTAGTCTCCATACCGGGTTCCGGCGAACTGCACCACAATCCAAGAGCGCTCCATTTGACTGTGTGGCCTCTATCCGCGAATCCCTTTGTGCCGTCGCAAGGTCTTGGAGGCGGCTGCCAAGTGGCGGCCTGTAGCGAAGATCTTCCACTTTGGGCATGTATGCTTCCAGACTCGGAATGTTCAGAGACTGGTGCGGGATAGATCGGTTTCTCCGCATACTGGCGCCTCTTGGTGCGAGCGGACTTTTTGTTGGTCCAGTTTAATCTGAATAAGTCCATCAATACGGTCAAGGGGTTCAGAACAGCCATAGCGGCTATCCACGGGGCTTCCTAGACGGCTCGACTGTCACCCACGCGCAGCCTCTGGAATGGTTGATTAAGGGTATGTTCTTGCAAGCGGCCTTTCAGTTCGAACCTTGCTCCCCCTTGGGATATGCAGGTGGTCCTCGAGACTTTGCACGGGCTCCGTTTGAGCCTCTGCCGGATTGTCCTTTTAAGGAACTGGCGATCAAAACTGTGTTTTACTCTCCGCCAGCCTCGGCTAAGCGGCGGGGCTCCGCTTTCCCTCGAAGAGGTCATATTCGGGGCGTTCGTCGTGCCTGACCCGGCCTTCTCAGCAAAGAATCAGGCGGTCGAGTTTTACCAGAACCTATTTTCCTTCCGTCGCTCGCTCGTTTTCTGACACGACAGAGGACAAGGTCTGGTGTCCTGTTCGGTGTCTCAAACACTACATCAAGCGTCACGCAACCTTTTCGGAAGGCGTTACGCTCTTTTCCTGTCCTTCCAACAGCCGCATCGCGTGTCTTGCGTGATACGATTTCACGCTGGATTGTTCAGGCGATCACGTATAATAGGTCCGCGTTGTTCGCGGATTGTTCGATTCCGCAGCGCACCAGGTGCGAGGCATAGCTGCGTTAGTGCGCCGGTGGGTTCCCCTTCACGAGATCCCGTGCTGCGTGTGAAAACGCCAGCCACATTCGTCTCAGCTTATCTGGTGGATATTCCGGACTTTCAGGGCGGAGTTGCGGGCCGTACTTTCTGGCAGCGACCACCCCCTTCTTAAAGTGGGTGTTCTTTTCTTATTCCTGTTCTTTTGAAGTTGTTTACGTTATTTGTCTTAACGTTTTTTTCGTTCCTTCATTTTTCACTAACGTATAATTTCGGCCATTGTTAGGGCTCTGGTTATTTCGTTTGTTTACTCTAACGAAACTTTGCCGTTGTTTTGGCGATTCTTTTTCGTTCTTTTCCGACGGAATTTTTCCGCTTTTTGGCGCATTTCGTTTCGTTTACGTTTTACTAACGCGGTTCTGTTGTTTTCTGCTTAGTTTACCTTTACAGACGGTTTGTTCACTTCATGCTTTCTGACCGCTCCGGCCCTCTGGCGAACTTGGTGAGTTTTCGTCATGCCGTTTTGAGCGGAGTTTACAGTTTGTTTCTGTTCACTGTCGGGTTGCGTTTGCGTGTTTTCACGTATGTGTCACCATTGTTCTGTTGACGTTTTACCTCAGTTATTTTCCGCAGGGTGTTCTATGTTTCCTTGCCATAACTTGTAGTGGGTTGCTATTTCTAATAGTTCCTATTCGGAGGTCTTTCGTCCTTACGGGAGAAGGAATTTAGACCCTTACGGGGTTTTAGGACTAAGTGCGAGTGCAGTACCAGCCTTAAAAAAAAAAAAATGTGTGCTTCGGTCTGAACTCCTTCCTTCCTTTCCTCGTTGCAATCTGATTGCATAATTATAGCATGGAAGGTAAGGTATAACTTGAAGTAAATTTACCCGCTAAGCGAGCGGGGATATTTACGAGTTATACTTACCTTCCATGCATCCCGCCCGCCTCCCCTCTTGTTTAGGCCTCGGTGGAATGTTGAGTGAGGTGGTACAGAGGTATTATGGAGGTCAGGGCTTGGCTGGCTACTCGTCTTTTAGGGTCGGTTAGAAGTGCGTTAGAATCAGGTCGTGTGACCAGATTGCATAATTATAGCATGGAAGGTAAGTATAACTCTCGTAAATATTTCGCTATGCTCAGCGGGTAAATATATATATATATATATATATATATATATGTATATATATATATATATATATATATATATATATATATATATATATATATATATATATATATATATATATATATATATATATATATATATATATATATATATATATATATATATATATATACATATACATATACATATTTATATATACATATATATATATATATATATATATATATATATATATACATATATATATATATATATATACAAGTATAAATATATATATATATATTGATGTTTTAAACCCTGTAGTCCATGTGGTTAAAAAGTTAATTGAGTTAAATGCCTATTAGAAAGATTTAAGTTTTGGAAGAACAAGTCTTTGAATTTCAGGAATAACTTTTAGTTTCTCTCTTATGGTTTATCAGATTTTTAAGAATATATATTATTCATGTTTTTTATATTATTCTTGTTAGCGTTATATGCTGAATTTGTAGTGTATGACTTGGCAGGCTGCTTAAAAGAGGTATGGTAAAAGGAATGTTGATTAAAATTTGCTGCACCCCTTCAAAGTATTGAAATAACCAGTTAATAAACAAGGGATTTACATTTTTAAAGAAAGGTTGCCTATTTTTACATCACATTTTAACATTGAAATTTGAATTTTATGCCTGTCAATTCATAATTTGGTCAATTCATAATTTGGTCAATTCATAATTCGGTCAATTTATAATTTGGTCAATTCATAATTTGGTCAATTTATAATTTGCTCAATTCATAATTTGGTCAATTCAAAACTTCAAAATGAATGATTTTGATTCCATTTGTTTGTTCGTACTAGTTTTAAAGCAATTTAGTGAATGTTGCATCTACACACCCATGGCACATTTAACTGTGCTTGTCACTGTGCTGTAAGCAAGCTACACATCTATCACTGTGCTGTAAGCAAGCTACACATCTATCACTGTGCTGTAAGCAAGCTACACATCTGTCACTGTGCTGTAAACAAGCTACACATCTGTCACTGTGCTGCAAGCAAGCTACACATCTGTCACTGTGCTGTAAGCAAGCTACACATCTGTCACTGTGCTGTAAGCAAGCTACACATCTGTCACTGTGCTGTAAGCAAGCTACACATCTGTCACTGTGCTGTAAGCAAGCTACACATCTGTCACTGTGCTGTAAGCAAGCTATACATCTGTCACTGTGCTGTAAGCAAGCTACACATCCATACAACATATCCATACACCTTCAAGTATCAACAATTGTTTGGAAATACACAATAATTCAGTACCACCACATTAATGTTTTCTTGTAGGATTACGTAGTCCTTGTGCCGGCTGCATTCTATGAGGCGACCATTTTGCTTGAGTCTGTTGCTGATCCATGCATCCCTGGTGTTCCTCAAGACCGGTAGGTAGTGATCAAGTGATGCAACGTTGTTGAAAACTTTTCTTGTGTCATGTTATAGTAGGTGTAAGCCTAGATTTGTATTTTGATGCTGAAAGTCCCTAACAAGGTCTGTGTTGTTTAAATTATAATACTTATAAATTAAAAAAATCTTTGTGATACCTTTTAAACTTTCTTCACATCCTTTTTCACAGTAGTGACAAAATGACCAACAAGGTTCAAACTTCTATAAATTAAATAAAATCGTCACAAACTGTGTTTAAAGAAATACTGCAGATCAAGTGATGATTGTACTTCATGTTGTGATTTTGGATGCACCAGTTGTTAATGACATTGGTGCAGTGTAATTTGTCTTGTGTCTATAACAATGTTATATACAAGTATGGGATACAAAATGTGTATGTGGTTTCTACTGAGTTTCTAGATTTGATCAGGTTTCAAAACATCAAAAATCCCACCCCAAAATTCCTATCCTCTCTGTATTACATCATCTACTATGATGACATCTGACCCCTCACACCCTTCCACGATCTTACCCATCTCACTACCTACTCTGACTCATGTTTCCTCTGCTGATCTAATTGAACCTCTCTGGCACGCTTTGACCATTTGCTGTTGTGGTGCCATTAAACCTTACCAACCATCCTTCCCATCAAACAATAATCAAGAAGCTCCTACTATCTTACCCGTCTCACTACCTACTCTGACTCATGTTTCCTCTGCTGATCTAATTTAACCTCTCTAGCATGCTTTGACCATTGCTGTCGTGGGTGCCATTAAACCTCATCAACCATCCTTCCGATCAAACAATAATCAAGAAGCTCCTACTATCTTACCCGTCTCACTACCTACTCTGACTCATGTTTCCTCTGCTGATCTAATTTAACCTCTCTAGCATGCTTTGACCATTGCTGTCGTGGGTGCCATTAAACCTCATCAACCATCCTTCCGATCAAACAATAATCAAGAACCTCCTACTATCTTACCCGTCTCACTACCTACTCTGACTCATGTTTCCTCTGCTGATCTAATTTAACCTCTCTGGCACGCTTTGACCATCGCTGTCGTAAACCCCACCAACCTACTATCAAAACACCTTATTCAGATAATATAAGAATGGATGGATGATCAACTGGTGTATTTGCTGTTTACTAGAATAATAAAGCCTAAAAATTATAAAAGCTAAAATTGTTTGTTATAATCTTTGTTATACCACAATGTTCTGTAAATTGTTAACAATTTGGTTTATATGCATCTTGATTTCTCTAGTGCATCATTTCTTTTATATTTCTTATTTGGTGGTAGTTTGACATTGGAAGAACAATTATAGTGCATTATATTGCTTTTCATCTTTTCCAGATGCAATTATTATGTTTATCCAGAACTGATTTCATTTCCATACACTCGTGGTGTAGAGGGTTATTATTATGATGAAGCCACTGACCAAAACTTGAACATTCAAGTGTATAGTGATGAATATTTAAGGGAGGAGCTGGATGTGATGGATCTCGCCCATTTAGATGGAGACCAGGTAAGCGATCTTTAGTAATTTTGTCAGTACAAAAAGTATTGAGCTTTATGAAATCTTAGGTGTATGCTCTCTTGTTAAATGATGGAAATTATCTAAGTGGAAAACAAGCTTGATGATGGATGATGGTGTTGAAAGAGAAAATCATTCTAATGGATCCAGGGATTTGAGGAAACCATTAATTAAATTTGTAACAGCTTTAAAATGCAATAAGTCTTGAACAGAATAAGATATTGGAGTAGTTTCTTTACAATGTTGGTTATGTGGTACACATGCTTGTCTTTAAGAAAGAATCATTTCAAATCAGAACTTCTCTTTTCAGTTTTGAAGAAAATTAACATGCAAATCAGTTAAATATTAAATTATGAACTGTCTTTTTTGGGTCCACTTTCTCCTAATTCTTTCTTCCTCTACTTCCCAGAACAATCTTGCCATTGCGGTTCAGTAAATGGATCAGGTGATTACATTTTTATCATGGAGTATTACGGTGGTGACACTGACCACGCCAGGGTTTTTGACGTCATTGGTCCAAATTCAACTGTTACTGGGTACATCAACCTGAACAGATGCTCATTTTTGTAAGTGTAATGATAAGTTCTAGATTTATGTTTTACTTCAAAGATTATATGCGATATCCTTTAATGCCAAAGGTTCAAAAACCCTTACGAAGTTAAATTGAAGGTGTTTACTAGGCCAGTATAGAGACAATTTTCATTAGGCGGATGATTAGTTTTACATTTATTCTGTGATTTACTGCAGTACATATTGAAATCCCTAGGTAACTTTACTCACATAGAAAATGCTTTGTAGTTTTACAAATGTAAAATTGCATATCAGTTTATCAGAGCAATGTACCATATCACACCTCTCTGAAATATACCACATACAACAATACCAGTGTATCTTTGGAATTTCTTGAAGATGTGAAATTGTTTAATTGATTTTGAATTATGGGTCTTGGCATAAGGCAGATTCCTGTGCCCTTCCCCCTTCCCCCCCACACACACACTTTTCCCCATATTTGTATCTTTTGCATGCTGAATATTTGTATCATAGGAGTTATTTTGTGACTGTTCCACTCCACCAATAAACAAATTTGATTTTGTGACCTTCCTCCCACTTCCAGTTGGCAAATCTCCACCCATGAAGGGAGGAAGCACTTCTATACCTATGGGTATACTTAAGTAATTTTCATCCCTAACTTGCGTAATATATTTGTTTGCTGTTGGTTTATAGGTGCCGATCTGTCGTTCTTGATGAGGATGGCAGTGTGATGGTCTTCAGTCTTGAAGATGGAATTACATCCCTTTGGTTCAGAGAAACGGATCCATCTTTCTTTCTTGCTGTGGTAAGATTTTATTTTAAAATGATTTAATTGCTCTGAACTTGTTAAAGAGATAACTGTCAAGTTACTTTCAGGTGTCAAGCTTCAACAGTGTTACAAAGGTGCAATATCGCATATACAAACTTTTCAACAGTATAATGGCATTCTCGGGTCAACATTCTCTCCTCCAACATATAAGTGTATATATGTAATCAGTGGCATCAGTACAGGGCAGAGGGGGGCATGGACATTCATGTGCCCCTTATGCAAATAATTTTTACAAATTCAAAATGGTCTAGAATTGACATTGTTTGATAATTTTATTGGGGGAGGGGGTTATTGACATCATTTATAAGCAATTTTCTGCCACCAATACCAAGAAAATGTAGAGTTTCTTAAGCGGGACCCTTGACCCCCTCCCCCATGGTTGTGGCACCACATGCTTTGCATGCACAGTACCATTATTGCCAGTACATACTTCTACATACGATTGTATTTGTGCCCCTACCCGCAGTAAATACGTTGTGGCAGTGCCACTGTATATAATATAATAGTTACCCTATGGATTTTGTCAATTTGCTGACCAAATTTGCTTACAGACTTACATCACAGTTATTCATTCTGTACCATATAAAATGCATTGAAATGGTAGGTCTGAAGATGTGATAATCTAAAATCAATGAAGAATACTGGTTGATTGCATTATTATAAGATCTAGTTGTTTCAGTTGTTTCAGTGAAGCCAGGTTTATCTTGTATCAGATTTCCTGCAGTTTATATCTACTACGTTATTCTTAGATCAGGAAAAAAAGTGTTATTTTTCAATCTCTCCATAGAGTGCCATTTATGCTATTCCTGTAGATCAGTACAGCAACGATTTCATTAAGCCTAGCCTGGAATGCTTGGAGAAACAGTGAAGGGAGTAAGTATAGAATAAATTACCTAAAATGTTCAAATTGAAAAGCCTTTTTTGAACTACTATTGAAGCCTTGTAAATTTATGCCTATGTGAAAGTGCATCAATTTTTTGAGTTAGGATTCAAAAGATCAAGAAATTCTTTACAGTATTACAGTTGAGGTCTGCCCAAGATGTAATGTATGCAAAATTCATCACATAGTATTACAGTTTAGGGTCTGCCCAAGAACTTCCTTTTTGATAGATTTTGTCTTCCAAATTTATTGCTGGTGACTGCTATATCTTTTTGTCAAACTTTCAATTGGGGTATAGGATTAAATTTATCAGGGAATACTTGGATGCAGCTAAGCTTCTTCAAAACTCTTGTGGCAATGGATTAAAAACCACTTCATATATGTAAGAAAGTAGAAACCTACTCAATTGATGACATTACAAATTAATTGGCATATATTCTTGAATGATTGGGCCAATAATGATAAAGTGGTTAAGTTTAAGTGGAATTTAAGTGGAATTACATTGATTCATTTATATTTGTCAATTGAATTGTAGACAATGTAGCTACCGTTACCTCTATTTCACAAGTTCTTTAATCTTACATATCCAAACTGGTCGGGCATACCGGATTGGACATACCTGTTCAAAAAATTATTTGGGTAGCTTAGAACATAATATACGTAATCCTGGTATCATTTGAAAGAGCATAATTCTTTCAGAAAAATCTTGAGTTTTGATGGAGGTTATGTTGAGATTTTGAGAAGAAATGTGTTGAAATAGAGGAAATTTAAAGAAGCACAAAATTTAACAAAATAATGATAAAGCGATTTGCCACACTTCCAGACTCCAGCTTTTGCTTGAAAAGCCATGAGCAACTTTGAAAGACATCAAATTCAATTCCAGTCAAATTTTGTCTGCCCTCTTTTTACAAAAGTTGTGTAAAATCTACATGATTTTGAGCCTTTTGAGACAAATTTCAAAAAAATTATAAATCTGGATCGCATGCATGTACACCTACCAGATACCAGAACTATTTTGATGAAGCTTACTTTACGTGACTTTCAATTGAAAAAAATATATTGAAGCATACGTGTTCTGGTGCGGATAGTGATCAAGCTTTCTGCAACGCATTAATGCCCTGGAGTTTAATTACCGCTGTGTATGCGGCTTGTGTTTTCACGAGTAATTACAGCAGTGATTATTTATTATCATTTTCATTGTTTTGCTTTGAGAAAAAAAAAAAATTAGACTGGTATCACTGGAAAGAAATTTCACAAACAATCTAAATATGTAACAAAAATTCCGCCATTCTTATTATTCACAAAAAAATACAAGCTTAAAATGATTGGCCTGATTTTGGAAAATTTGCAAATTTGGATATTTATGGCGACATTTTCTTTATTTGACTTTTTATTGAAAAGTTTATTGTCTTAGCATTCATATAAACCAAACTTTTAGTGATAGATTACAAAATCCAAAGTTGTGAAAATTAGTTTTTAAACAAAGATCTTACAATTTTTTGTCACGTTTTTGCACTAGGCGTTCAAGGATTAATATATAAAGTTGATATATATTGTGTTTGTGGTGACTCTGTTGACATCCCAGCTATTTTTATTACTTAGCTTTCTGCTGACTGTCATCATTGAACAGATATCCCAGTGGTACAATTAACTCCATGAGATAATGAGTGATGATGATGTGTTTCATGTTTTGTCTTCAGATGCCTTGATCCATTTCTCGCAGCCACCTGGGTCAGTGTTGATTGATTTAGCTGACCTATCAGGCACCTATTCTCTCCACCAAACATCTACAACCCTGATACAATGCTACAGTATATATGTCTGTCGTCAATGGACGTGCAAATTACAATTTTTCAAGCTTTACAAATAGGTTTGAATGGATTATCAGGTCTTTAAATTTACGGTGAGCTAGAAAATGATCCACATAGTAAAATCGCATTGAGATAAAAACCTGAGAAATTGGTCAGTCAGCTTAGATCTACAATAGAGTTTTGCAGTTGACACATTAAAACTAGTAAGAACCCAAGATAAGTCACTGTCTTGTATAATGCATATTAAATTTAATTTTGATCTTACACAATAATGTGCATCGAAATGCTGTTTTTTCCCTTAAACCTCTATGGGGAAACAAGTCATTTTATTATACTGTACTTATGCACATGTAGCTTAATTTTGTTATATTGTACTTATGCACATGTAGCAATTTTGTTATACTGTACTTATGCACATGTAGCAATTTTGTTATACTGTACTTATGCACATGTAGCAATTTTGTTATACTGTACTTATGCACATGTAGCAATTTTGTTATTATACTGTACCTATGCACATGTAGCAGATTTTGCTATTATACTGTACTTGTGCACGTGTAGCAATTTTGTTATTATAATTGTACTTATGCACATGTAGCAATTTTGTTATACTGTACTTGTGCACATGTAGCAATTTTGTTATTATACTGTGCTATGCACATGTATATTTTGTTATACTGTACTTAAGCACATGCAGTAATTTTGTTATTATACTGTACTTATGCACATGTAACAATTTTGTTATATACTGTACTTATGCACATGTAGCAATTTTGTTATTATGCTGTACTTATGCACATGTAGCAATTTTGTTATACTGTACTTGTGCACATGTAGCAATTTTGTTATTATATTGTGCTTATGCACATGTAGCAATTTTTGTTATACTGTACTTATGCATGTAGCAATTTGTTATTATACTGTACTTATGCACATGTAGCAATTTAGTTATACTGTACTTATGCACATGTGGGCAATTTTGTTATTATACTGTACTTATGCACATGTGTGACAATTTTTGTTATTATATGTACTTATGCACATGTGGCAATTTTGTTATTATACTGTACTTATGCACATGGTAATTTTGTTATTATACTGTACTTATGCACATGTAGCAATTTTGTTATACTGTACTTATGCACATGTAGCAATTTTGTTATTTATACTGTACTTATGCACATGTAGCAATTTTGTTATACTGTACTTATGCACATGTAGCAATTTTGTTATTATATACTGTACTTATGCACATGTAGCAATTTTGTTATTATACTGTACTTATGCACATGTAGCAATTTTGTTATTATACTGTACTTATGCACATGTAGCAATTTTGTTATGATACTATACTTATGCACATGTAGCAATTTTGTTATGATACTGTACTTATGCACATGTAGCAATTTTGTTAGAAAGAGTATTAAATCTGAGCAGATCAGTATTTTAAATTTGAAAATATATCTTTTAGTTTATGGCTGATCAAAATTTGACCAATATTTAATACATGCGAAATTTGTGATGTATGATCGGACTGCTAAAAATCCTAATAACATTTTGAATTTCTTTCCTAAATCCCAGTCACTAAAAATGGTGGGAAAGTCTATTCCTGCTAGAGGTTTACTAGGGGCATGACAAGACTGAAAAACCTTCAGTTAGAATTCCAGCAACATTCATATTACCCACCCATCTTAGAATAGGTCACACCCACCCTCCTCCTCCCACCTCCTTATCAGCTCCCCAACCCTCTGCAACAATTGCCATTGCACCCTCACAGTCCATAACGTTCTCCTTGCCTGTACAACCTTCCCAGAGCTCTCTCGCTCCCACAACTCAATTGCTGAGTTCTTCCAAAGAAACCTTCTGGATAAAATTACCTCCTTCCTTCATTATGCTTCCTCTACAACCATATTTAATTCTCTTTCACCCCTCTCTCTACTTTGATTCTTTTCTTCACCCATGAAGCTCTCTCTCGATCACAGTTTTCTGACACTTTGTTCTTGTATTTTTCTCATTTTCCCCTGCTTCCTTTCCTTCCTACCTCTAGAGTGATCTGACCTCTCAGGCACAATTTGACCCTCGATTGTCATGGTGCAGATTAAGCCTTCATCAAAAACAAAACAAACAGTTATTATTGACCAAACCACAAAGAATTAAGACAAACCAAGGTCCCCCTGTAATACGTCACAAAAATGACATAAGATAAGCAAAATGATGCCTGAGATTTGAATCACGGTTTTTAATAGATTTTAAAGCTATTTGGTCAATGCTGCCTCTATATCCATATAACTTAAAATCTTCATGTCTTTTGATAATTTTCATTCTTTTGTTATTCAATCTTGTAAATTTTACCTTTTTATTCTTTAGAGAAACCATAAAATTTACCAGAATCTACCATCATCTGGGCGTTATGTATTTGTAGTCCCATTATTACCAACCTGGAGGATCTTCGTTTGATGTTAACTTCAGAATTCTTGGTGGATATAATGGGGAAGGTGAGTAATGTAGTAAGACATTTTTCAGGCAGACAAAACATAATTCCGATGTGAGGGATTTTTTGACATTCGTTAAAGTCAGTAAAGGTATTGGCTGTTGTGAGTTGCAAATATTGAAATATGATTTGACAATAGCAACTCTGTATTGTTCTGTAATAGGAAGAGTAAATTCTTTTCATAGTTTGTCAATCCCAAATCCCAATTCTTCACCAGACTTATTTTCTTTTACCTTACTGGTTCTAGCCACCTCAGAAAATATTTTGATAAAATTCAACTACAAAATCTTTTAAGGGAATGTAAAAGGACATCACTTCTAGTCTTAATTCAGTCATTTTTACACAAAGCTTTGAATGCTCTCTGCTCTATTTGTCTTCTCTATTATCCTTACATATACAGTGTACATGTTTGACCTACAAACCATTTTTTCCAGTGAAAGATATGTTAATAATCATTTTCTTTTCATTTT
>JAIGNY010002098.1:0-25000 GCA_020152595.1 Chiridota heheva
ATTTCACAAAATTAAATATTAATTTGTTAATTTGACTAAAATACTAATTTTGGCAAATGACAGATTAAGGCATGATTAAGCCCTTAAAATTGCAAACCTTAAGATTTTGGCAACTTTTCACTAATTTGTAGGCTACGATTTCTTTTTTAAAATATCTGAAACCATTTTAGCTGGTATTATAGATACATGTCCATATAACTTCAACCTAGTCTATGTAGCTTAAAGGATTATTTCACTTGTCATGCTGGTTCAATTTGTACAGTTTAATAAAAAGATGAATTGAAAAAGAGAACACAAATGTTCAGAAACTACTACACTCTTATTCGAGTTTAGACCTCCGTGTCCTTTTTGTAGAAACAACTGCTGTGGAAAGTCGGAAATTGCGCCCTCGTAATTCTCAACCATTTTAAATGCATTTTAATACGAAAAGTCCAAGTTATTTTTTTTTTTTTTTTTTCTTCAATTTTTGCAGAACTATTGATGTATGGGAATTAAAACACTCAATTTTTTAAACGAATTTTTGTCCGATAAATTTCTTGTAAAATACTTTTAAATTCATGCCCTCCTAATACTAACGATTAATCAAAATTTTAGAAATCGCCCACACAAACAAGTAGACCTATGTATGTATAATACCTTTACATATATATCCCCAGACACTTCCACTCCCATTGGGGAATAAAAAATGTTTGTTATGAATATTTCTCCTACTTTTCGTTATTGCCATCTGTCCATGGAAGACATTTTGATGGTTTCAGCCTTGCTAAAACAGTAAAAGCAGGGAAGTGCCATTTAGAAATGGCACTTCCCTGCTTAAAGTGACTGCATGGCGAGTCCAATTCAGTGTCATCTCTCGCCAACTCATCTCTTCTTTTGTTTTTCGTAGCAATATAATCAGGCGTAATATTCTTTTCGGTCCAAAGGCACGTAACCATTTCTACACTGGTCTGCTGGTTAAAGGATTAGTTCAGTGGTCAAGCATGTCCATTTTATATGAAAGAGGACTTCAAAAGAAACAAAATGGTGAAGACGGCGTTCAAAAACTCTTGTAACATTATGATATAAAACAGATATTGAACATTTAAGTTTAAAGCTCTGTCTTCTGGTTTTATTTGTGTGGAAATGACTGGTGTAGTAAGTTTACAATATAAAGTTGGCGTCTTCATCCTCACATTCTGAACAATTTTTGATAAATTTAATTTTTTCACTATTTAAATCATTTTTCCTCGAACGTTCTTTTAGTGGTATATTTTAAATACCTTTCCTATATTCAGTTCTACTACTTTATTTTGACATATCCCATGGTTTTTAAGCCAAAAACTTGCAGGACAAAAAGTGAAAAAATACATGAAGACCTTGAGCAATCCGAGGCTGTGACGCCACAACTAGTCTAATTTCAATCGTTTCTACACAAATGATACCAAACGTTAAACTCAGATATAACCTTAAAAGGAATACGATTTGAATTACTTTCTTCACTAAATTGTTTGAAGTCCTCTGTTCATATAAGATCCAAAATCCGAGCAGATCACTTTTAAAATTTGGAAAGTAGCACCTTTATTTTTTGAGAAGTGAATAATCAAAGTTTGACCAATTTTCAATTCATCATGCTAAATTTATCATAACAGGCTGACATGCACCGATGTCGGAATCACGGGGAGGGGCCACTGGCAGGAGGTGCCCTTTTTGAAAGTTGGGGCGGACCGGGCAGGAGGTGCCCTTTTGAAAGTCGAGGGCGGATCGGGATAGGTGGTTCTCTTTTCAAAGTTGAGGGCGGACCGAGACAGGTAGTTCTCTTTTGAAGTTAAGGGTGGACCGAAACAGGCTGTGCCCTTTTAAAACTTATATGAAATTATTCTAGGCAATTCTTGAAGCTTGAAAACAAATACTATGAAATAGAAATCCACTCAGTCACAAATCCTACATATAGTACATTGAAGATGTTGCATACATTTAGTATTTATTTGACACAATTGAAGCATATCATTAAACCAGAACCAAAAGGTTTTGTGATCCCGATGCTTTTTCATAAACTGATTGATTTGCAAAATTTGTATTAACTGTCATATAATTGCATATCATAAAATATTTTCCATATTTATTCATAAGCCACATTCACCATGAAAATTAATAAAAATGTTGACAACATTAGCATTTGCACAATAATTAACGACATTATAAAAGCAAGTAAATGATGCAAAAACTATTGCTCATTTATCCTATTTCAAGAATTTGTCAGCAAGCTATTAGCATTCGTGACATCACTACCACAACATTAGAACATACATACAGACCAAGACCCATCTGTGTACCACATATAGCATAAGTCTGAAATATCTGAATAATCTAGTACTTTCACGTTTAGCCACGCCCACTATGCATATTAATGCAATTATTTTTCGATCAGTCTGTCAATTTTCTTCAATTTGCGGCAAATTTCCTTCATTTTGGAGAAATATTCTTCAACTTTAGGCAAATGTTCTTCCATTTTAAGGGAAATTTCCTTCAACTTAGTTCAATGTATGGAATATCTCTTCTTCGATTTACGAAAAATTTTTCTTTGATTAATGATCAATTTTCTTCAATTTTTGGGAAATTTCCTTAAATTTGGAGCTATTTTTCTTCAATTTTAGGTATGTTTTCTTCAATTTTTGGGAAATTTCCTTCAATGGTTGGAATATCTCTTTCAATTATCGGGATTTTTTTTTCATTCTCGTGCCATCTTCAATTTTCGGAAAATTGCCTTCATTATTGGCCCAATTTTTTTCGAATTTTCGGTAAATTGTCATAAATTATCAGAAAATGATGCCGAATTTTACCAAAATTTTACCAATTTTAAGATAATAATTACCTAATTTCCCCAATCTGGAGAAAACCTTTCAGGAGGACCTTTCTCTCTGCTTCCTACTTATAAGACCATGCATCCTTGTCCTAATATGTTCCATTTAATCGTGTCATAACTGCTCACAAAACACGTTATTATATCATCCCTGGTTTGATTCCCCCCCTTTCCTTCTTGACATTTTATCCTGGCTACCCCCCTGGCAAAACTTACTATTTGGATCCGGCAGCCCGCCGGGCTATTGTCATGACATAAACTAACATGCCCTCTTTCATCGTTCTGGTAAAGTTTACAAGGTGCCCCTATGTCATTCAGTATTGGCAGATTGCAGAAAGACTACAAACATCTGCAAAATACTCCAAATTTTACTCGTGGAGCGTCTTTAACTTTAGATCCTGTACCCTCAGATTGCTGTATGGCACTTTGTGACGCACTGAGAGTATTTTGATAAAAAATATGAAGTCGAGATCTCTAATTCAGCAGTGTACACTGGAGTTGGTCATTGCTTGAAATGTTATCCCACCCAAGGTAATATTTTTTAATAAAAAGCAGCATCGACTAACTCAACACTACTAAGCTACTAAATGTTAAAGACATATTTTTTCATTACATTATTCTCCCCAAGGGGAGTGGGCCGAATCCCGGCGGTAGTGCAAGACCGGGCCAACCCGTGGCCAGGACGGAGCAAGCTCCTATTCCATGGCCCAAGTTCAAAAATCAGTTTAATATACAAGTGACTCAGTGAGTCACGTTTCAGATATTAAGCTGAAAAGAACAGATACTACACATGATCTTAGCCAAAAGGCCGAGAAGCGATAACCAATTACAAAATTGCGTCGTAATTAGTATTTAAAACATATGTTATATACCGCTGGCAATTGTCATAATGTTACAAAAATGTAACTACCTTTATTCCATTCATTGATTATTATAAAATTTCAAGCTTGTTTATATTATAATTATATTGAATTTGATATTATCGCTGTATTCAGTACAATTTATGTAAAATCTAAGGTAATCATTAAGTTAACCATATCTTTACAAAGCTACGCCTTCTACATAATAAGGCCACGCCTTTATAATTATTCACCATAAACAATTTTCTCTCGAAAATCGAACTGCTTGCTCTAGTCAAAATCTGACAATGGCAACTGCTCAAGCGCAAGGGTATTCAGCTGAAGTGAAAATTGTAACAGAAACATTTGAAAATAACGATTTCAAAAGGAAGAAAAGAAGTACGTTATATTGCCACAAATTAATTTTGCCTTTTACGGCATATTCTACTTTCTGATGGGCACAACGTTTGACTGATTTTTCGTTTGCTAACCATAAATGTACAATGAAACGTTTTGCCACAAATGTTTGATGTTACGCTCCCTTTTTCATAAACTTTAGAAAAGAGTCAATACATTTTCTTCAACGTTAACTCAACGACGCTGAGACAGTGGAATTCCATCAATCATTCGTGCATTATCTATTAGAACGTATACAGGAAAATTTTACCTTGCGAAAAGTGGAATAGTCGCAGTCAACCTTCATCACTCACATCATTTGGTATTGTACATATCTCTTATTATCTCTCTTGTGTATCTGTACGTATTTCTATCAACATTGAGAGGGATCATATTAATGTACACGAACAGTTGAAAATCTGGGATCAACTTAGACGTGGAAGACAAAAATAAACCTTACAACAGAAAAGATTCAACACAGAAAGGTTCAAGAAATGCATAAACTTTGTTTACTGATATGCACTGATGACATGTTTTAAGTCCCGCCCACCAGATAATCATTTCGTTAACTGTATAGTGCATGTTGTGACACTGATATACACTTGCATGGGAGCAAAGAGTGATGTTGGCAGCGCATGAAGGCATGATCACCAGCGGGAAAATAAAATGTTCATGGTATGTTAGACGTATGATCTAATCAATCAGGTACATTTTAAAGTGAATGGTACCACCTTGATGTAATCAAAGAGCTTCCACACATGCGTTTTAATCCCGTTATCGAGCAGTCGAGTCGACCCGATTATGGTCAACCATATCGACCATTCAAAAAATGCCTTTTCCAATTTTCGAAAAAGAATTATTTATAAAGATTTTAGATATAGAAGGACATTAATGTAAGGTGCGTGTGGGGGAAAGGATGTGAACAAATGCCCATGCTTTTTATATTGATCAATACAATAGAGAAATAAAGCAAACGATGCAGTACAGCACAAACCATTACCAGTTGGCGGTGCGGCATATTCATGCAAAAATCAAACGATGTCAAAACGTGAAGACGATTTTATAAGGTGTCGAGAAATTTGGCACAAGAACTAAAGAAACACTCTCAAATTATAAACTGTTTACGAGCATAGGCGTAGATTACGGTCCAAGGGGGGCGATGAAATTCTAGGGGGCGAAAGTATCGTTTTTCCCCTTCAAAAATATGAGTAGGCCCCTATATGAAAATTTGAATTAATGAAATTGAAAGCATCCATATTCAAATCAAACCAAAATCGCTTATTTTTGGTTCAATTTTCTTGTTTTTCGTAAAATTTGTTTCAATTTTTGCGCGCTTTCCTTTATTTTCGTGAATATTGGTTCAATTTTCGTGCACTTTCTTTATTTTCGGCAAACCTCCAAAGTTCGTAAAATTTCCTTCATTTTGTAAAATTTCCTTCACGTTTGGCGCAATTTCCATGAAATTTTCTTCAATTTTTGTGCAATTTCGTTCCACGTTTTCGGACAAGTTTTTTCAACTACCGGTAAAGAGAGCGAGAAGTTATCTTCAATTTCCATGAAATTTGCTCCAATTTTCATGCTTTCATTTTCTGGAAATGTTTTTAATTTTCGAGAAGTTTCTATTAATTTCCTGGAAATTTCTTTCAATTTAACAAAAATATTGTAACGCCAACCGAGACTGGGGGTCGAGACTGATGGGGGTCAACCGAGTACTGGGGGTCGAGACTGATGGGGGTTATGGTGCCCCTAATAAATGCGCTAGGAGGTGACTATCTAATATATAAAAATATTACACGACAATCGGTGTTGGTCCTTCACTGGTATTCTTGACATATGGAACTTAATCAAGAAATCTTAATAAAAATTTATACATATTCACATATGGATACTCCCGATCCATAGATGTATGGGGATATGGCTGCTCCATATATGGAATGTATCTGTTAACTTACGGAAACTCTTCTTTTACTTTATATGGACCCTGTCTCTCGTGGAACTCGTATTGGTATAAATTTTGGCTTTTCACTCGCATATACCGCCGCACTTACAGACAAACAAACCAACCGACGGACTCTCGGATACCCAATTTGGTCAATTTGAAGCGATGATTATTAAGAGGTTATTACCAATTTTCCCGACCTTAACGTTATTACAATGGTGTCATTTTATTGGGTCGGTTTTACCCCGTCAATTCTGGGTATTTACCAAACAAACAATTATACTCACGCGTATAAAATTGATATCCACCGGTCCTTTCAACGTATAAATCATCACTTGAAATCCACAAAATAACTTAATTCCCTTGTAAATATAAGTTTAAATGTCTCGACTTAATTAAACAATTTAATGTAAACTCAACGGTGTTGCCGCAATCGTCACCAAAAGACAAGAGAGAGTCGCACACACGAGGCGAGGAAATATATAACTTAAAAGAAGGGTACCTAGAAATTACTTATGGTCATCGGGCCAGAGGCATGCTACATCCTCGGTGTAAATAGAGGGCTGGGATTTAGGGGATGTAATTTTCGCTACACTACCCCCTCCCCACACAAAATAAATGCTCCCACGCATTTACTCTAGATACATTATAGTAAAAGAAAATAATGATAAATATTTCTCACAACATAAAGTGACCACTGCATGTCACCTTAAACTTTGACCTCCCATACCTCTTTAAGACTTATCCCTCTCAATGGAAAAAAATACAAGTTTCCCTAAACAAACAAAATACCTATTTACAAAGTCCCCAGAATCAAATGTGTGCTTTCACATCAAATCAACTTATCTAACATCAACACAAGAATTATCCCTCGGAACAACCCCACAAGTAACGGTAATTAAATCATACACTCATCGTGCTTGACTTCATATCACCCACCCGCTAACAGTAATTTGACTACCTGGTTAATCACACTTTTGATAACCAACAACAATGACACTTTCATACTGTAATTTGGTAAAACATAAACAAACGCTGACTGTTAGACTATAGTGTAAAAAGTCAGAGACAAATCTTGGAGATATATATATTTTTTTTAAAACAAACTGTCAGTCTTTAAGTGCAACCAGGGAGTTGGAATAGAACTCCCTGGTGCAACAAACATACTTAAGTATCTACGAAACAAAGTTAACGGAAAATAATGAAAATGGACTAGTAAAATTGGCTTAATTCAACCTTGTTATACGTGAACAATCAGTAATATACAGATATACCACAAAAATGTCGGATTTAGGAAGAAAAACGAAACACAACTTGATAACGTTCACATAAAAAGGTAAAGATAATTAATGTTTAAAGGATGAATTGTAGCTTGTAAGTGTGTGTTTCTTTGTGAATTTAGCCAATTATGTTAGAAACATGAATAAAAACATGATCACAATAGATGAGTTTTAACAGTTACACGTATTCCTCTCTAACAGCACGGTAGCACGTTCCATCCTTATGTATTGCTGTCTGTCAGTACGATGAACTTTTTCCCTGAAGGAGGGGGCTGGACTTCATGATCGGGGGAGGTTTGTGCAGCCGGAAGTAATTTTGATGCTTCGCGGATATTCGCTATAACTTTTTCCGTCTCTGTTTAGGGTACCGGAACAGTGGAATGTTGAAACAGTTGGTTAGAGTAGGTGGTTGGGGCCGGAATCGCTACGAATAATGGGTCCAGGTCTTGCGGTGTCTTTGAAGTTGAAGGGGCTTTTTCACCACGTGGGCTCCAGTTCCTTCCAGGGGTAGAAGGGGGGGGTGAAAAAGCTGGCTGTGGTTGGCAACAGTAGTTGATCTAAAGATGGGGCATCGTTGGAAGCGCTAGTATGACTTCTCCGTTTATTCCTTGGTTTATGTTTTGCTGCGACGTGGCGCTCGAGGTCCGTTCGGAGGCTTGCCGTATATTTGCATGTTTCGCATGCATAGCGCCTTTGATTGTGCTCCTCTTTAAGATGTTCTTTCAATGCCGTCACGCTTTCGACTCTAGTTTTGCATACCCGGCAACGGTACTCTCGGCACGCCTTTTCTAGATCTTCCTCATTGAGGTCCATAACATATTTTCCTGAGCCTGCCATGGTTATTGTTGAGTGTAGCTGCAAAACAACAACAACAACAACAAAAACAACAAAGGGGTATTTGTACAGCTAAACAGCAATTATTATTATTTCTATTTTTTTAATAACATATGAAAACACATATATAATATATATATCTTTTTTTAACAGGTTTATTTTCATCACCAACATATAATTTTACCGCACTCGCCATTCACTCTATCACACTCTTCTTTCTTTTATGACGTCCTTCACTTCGGGTACTCGAGGTTTCAGGAGACGTGGGCGTGGGGGAGTTTCCCTAAACCAAATAGGTGAGTTTTCGCCCAAGTAGTATTTCAAACGATCGTGGTGTACGACTTAGGGCTTCATTTTTGGAGATTTCTGTTTACGGAACTTTACATCACTCAACCGTTTAGTGACGATAAAGGGACCCTGCCACGGCAGACGAAGTTTTTGACTAAGTCCTTTCTTCCTCTGTGGGGTATATAGGAGTACCACGTCGCCTTCTTTGAACGAACACTCTTCTGCCCTCCTGTCATAATATGTCTTCTGCCTTTCCGCAGCAAATTTCAAATTCTCCCTCGCGATCTGATGTATTGTGCGCAGCTTATCCCTTAAATCAATAGCGTACTCCGTTTCCAGTTTGAGATGTTCCCGCGATGTTCCGTCCCTTTGGTCCAGTACCAGATCGGCAGGGAAGACGATGTGGCGGCCTAGCATCATTTCGTTGGGGGTAGTTTTCGACGACTCGTGGAGTGCCGAACGGTAGGCCATCATTGCAAATTCCAAACACTTGTCCCAATTACGCTGATCTTTAACCCGCATCCATACCAACTCTCCTATCCATACGTTCTCCATAACTTGCATCCATAACAAGTCTCTGATCCATACGTTCTCCATAACCCGCATCCATACCAACTCTCCTATCCATACGTTCTCCATAACTTGCATCCATAACAAGTCTCTGATCCATACGTTCTCCATAACCCGCATCCATACCAACTCTCCTATCCATACGTTCTCCATAACCCGCATCCATACCAACTCTCCTATCCATACGTTCTCCATAACCCGCATCCATACCAACTCTCCTATCCATACGTTCTCCATAACTTGCATCCATAACAAGTCTCTGATCCATACGTTCTCCATAACCCGCATCCATACCAACTCTCCTATCCGTACGTTCTCCATAACCCGCATGCATACCAACTCTCTTATCCATACGTTCTCCATAACCCGCATCCATATCTCTAACAATTGTCCTATCTTTTCCATACCCCAGTTCCATAACTCCACTTGTCCGCTTATCATAGTCCTTTCCATATCTTGTTTCCATACTTCTTTCTGTTATTCCTTTTGTTTCCATATCCTTATGGAAATATCTGCTACTGCGCTTGACGACGATTCCATCGTTTTCCATCGGTTCCATAAATGGATTAGTGTTCTGTGATACAGCAACGAATGGATTTCCATTGTGTGCAGTTAATGAACCGGACGTGACTTCTGCGTATATAGCCTGCGATTAGTCTCCACGAACTGGAAGCACCGCCTCGCCGGTATCAGTCATTCTCTCTCCTGCAGGACAGCTAACGCCGCACAACGATAAGGCTAATGAGGAATTTTCGGCAAAAAAAATCCAACCGTACTCCGAACCTCAAAATATGGGTCACTGTCATCACCTGCCGCTCTGGAATCACCATACTGGCGAAAGCCCGCCTCTGGTGTAGCTCCTTCATTACGCCTATCAGCTGTTCCGGTTACTGGATAACTCGTCATCTGATCATTATCAGACGCCTCCCCTGACGTATGCCGGCTACTCACCCCGTCGACTGCGTGGAAACTTTACTGTCCATCCCCAGTTCCCTTCTCAGAAATGATTTGAACTTCTATGACGAAACACGACAATAACATTTATGATCGAATAAAATGCATATTTAAACAAGGCCTGGTTTATCCCACCGCTGTACACCACGTGTAACGCCGACCGAGTACTGGGGGTCGAGACTGATGGGGGTTGAGACTGATGGGGGTTATGGTGCCCCTAATAAATGCGCTAGAAGGTGACTATCTAATACTTTATATAAAAATATTACACGACAATCGGTGTTAATCCTTCACTGGTGTATTCTTGACATATGGAATTCAATCAAGACATCTTAATGAAAATTTATACATTTTCACATATGGATACTCCCGATCCATAGATGTATGGGGATATGGCTGCTCCATTTATGGAATGTATCTGTTAACTTATGGATTCTGAATTCCATATATGAAGACTCTGTATTCCATGTATGGAAACTCTTCTTTTACTTTATATGGACCCTGTCTCTCGTGGAACTCGTATTGGTATACATTTTGGCTTTTCACTCGCATATGCAAATATACCGCCGCACTTACAAACTCTCGGATACCCAATTTGGTCAATTTGAAGCGATGATTTTAAGAGGTTATTACCAATTTTCCCGACCTTTACGTTATTACAATGGTGTCATTTTTTTGGGTCGGTTTTACCCCGTCAATTCTGGGTATTTACCAAACAAACAATTATACTCACGCGTATAAAATTGATATCCACAGGTCCTTTCAACGTATAAATCATCACTTGGAATCCACAATATAACTTAATTCCCTTGTAAATATAAGTTTAAATGTCTCGACTTATTTAAACAATTTAATGTAACCTCAACGGTGTTGCCGCAATCGTCACCAAAAGACAAGAGAGAGTCGCACACACGAGGCCAGGGAATACATAACTAAAAAGAACGGTACCTAGAAATTACTTATGGTCATCGGGCCAGAGGCATGTTACATCCTCGGTGTAAATAGAGGGCTGGGATTTAAGGGATGCAATTTCGCTACAATATCTTTCATATTCGTGAAAATTTCTTCTTTTTGTGAAATTTGCTTCAATTTTTGTATGATTTTTTCTTTTTTCCGAGAAGCTTTGATGAATACTAAGAGAAAATATTGCATAGCTATAAAAGTTAATAATATGGAGAAAATAAATGAAAACTTTGCCAGAACAATCGTAAACACAACTTCTTTTAGGTATGCACACTTGATTTCTCATTTTGTTTTGGAAGGAAGAAAGGAGGGGGGAGAAGGGGGGAGGGGGAGGGGAGGGGAAGGGGGAGGAAGGGGGGAGGGGGGGTTGTCTTTCTAGAAAGTCTAGCTTCGCCACTGCTCAAGTTTTCGCCCACCTCAAACTCAGACATAGATCTGCGCCCGTGAAACTTGCGAGTACATGTTGTCACTTGTGTGTAGAAGCTCCTTGCTTCTTGGTAAGACTTTACCAAGAAGATGCAAAGTACATTGTATAATTTGGCAGCAAAAAACGATATATCAGGGCAGCCTATAATTCTCACTAACTAGATAACTATTTCCTCCCCACACTCCAGCATACAATTTTACAAGAATCACCCATACAGAGACGGATTTTCAAACAGGAGCATGCATGGTACGTGGTTTCTATCACTTTCCCGTCCGCGCGATCACGCATGAAGAATAATGGTTAAAGAGCCAAGAGAGATCATAAAATTAAGATTTCCCCCTTGATTATAACGTACACATTCTTGTGGGAAGAGAGGTCAGTATTTAATAAAAGGATTAGTCGAGTGGTCAAGCACGTTTATCTTATATGGAAGAGTACTTCAAAAGAAACAAAATGGTAAAGGAGGCATTCAAAAATTTGATTCCGTTAAGGAGGTATTAAAGTTTAAAGTTTGGTATCATTTGTGTAGAAACGACTGATATCAGACTACTTGTGATGTCATAGCCTCAGATTCCTTAAAGTCTTGGTGTGTTCTATTATATTTTGTCCTGTGATTTTGTGGCTTAAAAACCATGGAATATGTCAAAAAGTAGTAAAACTGAATCTAGAAAGGGTATTTATAATATACCCCCTTAAGAAATTTTGAGGAAAAATAATCTGAATAGTAAAATATTATATAAACTTCCTTTCAAATACATAAAGACTTTGAGGAATATGTGGCTGTGTCATCACAACTAGTCTGATTTCAGTAGTTTCTACAGAAATGATACCAAACTTTAAACTTGAATATCTGCTTGAATATTTTGCAATGCTTTCTTCAACAACTTGTTTCTTTTTAGGTCCTCTTTAATATAAGATGGACATGCTTGACCACTGAACTAATCCTTTAATGACAAAATACATGTACACTTTTGTATAGTTGTGAAATTTCGACCATACTGTCAGCGCCGAAGCTTTACCTCACAAAAATATTGGCCGGCCAGAGAAAGCAATTTGTGACGATAAAATACTCACGTGATATTCGCAAACAGACATGCTTCGTAAGTCCATGATAATGAGACATGCAGGCAAAAATATGGTGAGGTGAAAGACACTCCTATTCCTGTACTCCCTGCTTCAAAGATCATGCAAAATTCACTTCTCGTCGCTCAGACTTGTAAAGTGGTGGGAAAGTGTGTCATGCAGCAACTACACTCCTCATCCCTGAATACGTCTGCATGATTCTCATTTGCAACAGATATAAAATACAACCAATAATAAAATGCCTATCTAAGATGGCACCTCTCTGATGACTGCCATGCCTCTCATCAGTGATATGGCATTTAACTATACTGCCATATCCATGCTCTCACGTATCATGCTTTCACAACGATACGATACTGTATTCAACTGAAAACACCAGTAGCCCCGGCCAGTAACTTCAGTTCATTCTTCTGTTCTGAAGAATAGAGGGTGACCTGGTCGAAAATATGGCGCATGGGAACAAGATATAAAGGATGTGGTTTCTTGAAGCAAAGAGCTTCCACCCAAGCATGGCTCATCAAAGTTGCCAGCTCTTATGTGATTACATTAAATTATAGGGAGCTTAGTCTAAGTTATTGTATAATTTCATACTGCAGTTACCAAAAAATATGTCATACTACGGGTATCTAAGCCCACCTGAGCTGCTGAGATACCCCGTAGTGTGAGTAGGGATACTGTTTATAACAGTATCCCTGGTATGACAGACTTTTTGGTATCTGCAGTATGAAATTATACAATTTTGGTAATCGGAGTAAAAAAGAAGCCATTTTCAATACTTGCAATAGGAGTATTCAACGAAAGTATTGTAGAAATGGAGCAGCAGTACAAAATTAACAGAGTAAAACCTCATTATTTGGTACCTGCCTGCACTACGAAACGATGACAAAAATATACTTTTCTTTAGTATTTTAAACATTTTTTATTGTAAAAAAAGGACACTGCACTACGAAAGGTACTTTATAAAGTACATAGACCACTCCATGGGGATATTGCAAGTTTAAAGTCACGGTCTCAGGATCATCAAGTCCAAGTGGACCTAACCTAAGGATGATCGTATAGGCTATGGCATGGGCTATATGAACATGTCCAAACCCCCTGGCTACACCTCTGTGGGCCCCTCTCCCTGCATGGCGGAATTCCGTGGGTAAGCTTTGTATGGTGTCGGAAATATTCAGGATACATTTCTATACATGTATGAGCAGATGAGTAAAACATTGTATTTTGGTTTTAATAAAATCACTTAAATTTGGTTTAATATGGCTCAAATTTGTTGATTAAAATTGTATAAGTTGCCCAAAGTTTGAGAGATAAGCCAAACTGCCAAAGGTGATTGATAAATGCCCATATTGGTTTAAACTTTGCATAAACTCGGTTGAAAATGTGGTTAAAAATCGCCCAAATTTGCTTTAAAACGCCCAAATTTGCTTTAAAACGCCCAAATTTGCTTTAAAACGCCCAAATTTGCTTTAAAACGCCCAAATTTGGTGCAATTGCCCAAAGTTTGTTAGAAATAGCCCGAACTGCCGAATGTGGTTGAAAATGTCCTGATTAGTTTAAATTGTGCTTAAACTTAGTCGAAAAAGTACCCACTATTCTTTTAGAAATCGCATTTAAAGATCTCAGATATTAAGCTCGCATGGCCTGAAGTTTATTAGAACTCGCCAATACAGATATGTCTGTATGTAGTCGTCAAAAAATGTTTGAAAATTGTCCATTTAATCAAATTGGCTTTAGCCAATGACTTTTGTCAGTTTGTTCGACAGCTTGGTCACTAGTAATATTGGACATTGTTTTACGTATAGAAGTCCGATTATGAAGTCATATTTTCGTCTTTATGTATTCTATCATATTTTGTCCTGCGATTTTGTGGCTTAAAAACAATGGGATATGTCAGAAAAGTAGTAACAACTGAATCTAGGAAGGGTATTTATAATATATCACCTGAAGAAAGTTCGAGGAAAAACAATATAAACAGTGAAAAAATTTCATCAACTTTCTTTAAAATACATAAAGATTTTGGAGAATCTGAGGCTGTAACATCACAACTAGTCTGATTTCAGTCGTTTCTACAGAAATGATACCAAACTTTACACTTGAATATCTCCTTAACGAAATAAGATTTTGGAACGCTTTCTTCACTATTTGGTTTCTTTTAAAGTACTCTTTCATATAAGATAGACTTGCTTGTCCCCTGATCTAATCCTTAATGCGTTTCGTGATGGCATTGTTATTATCATAACCAATTACGCAAGTGACGACCACGTCATTGTAATTGTGTATTCATTCGCTTATACTGTATTCATTTGCTAAACAGTGTTAACAGGTTATGGACAGTTGTCAGTTTACTAAACAGTTGGGCAATAATTTATTGAGCAATCTCAGGTCTGCTCATGGCTGAGCAGAATTGGTTTTGCTATATCTAAGAACAAAGTGTTAAATATTTTAGTATAATTTAAAGCTTTAAAGGAAGAATTGTATTCATACATCATATCACAAAATCAATAATACATCATGTGATATATTTTCACCAGCAGTCAAAACACTTTATTTCATTTTCCAAATTCAAGCAGTCATGTTATTCCAAATCCCTATAGCTTTAACCTAAAAGGGGGTGGGCAATATTGTGCAAAATGGAATTTAGAAGATCTACTTAATGTTTGTGTAGTTAAAAGTAACAAAAATTGGTTTAACCGTAAAGTTATAGCCTAATCATATCTTGGCGCTTATCCCGTTAATGTAGGCGTGTATTTCCTAACGAATTATAATAACATGCGTTAGGCCTTACGTCAGCTTAAGAGTACGTTAGTACAAACTTAAAGCGTCAAGATGTTACTTTAGACCAATATTTGTTACTTCTTACCAAAAAACACTTCAATTAGTTCTTCGAGATTCCAACCTTGTACAGATGTTACTAGATGGGTCTGCCATCGTGTGTTTAGCAATGTTACATGCAGACTGTGCGATCATCTATGTACACCAGCCTCGAATCTACTGCCGGCCTGCATCATGCCGCATGCCATGAATTTTTGCTGTGGCGCGAAAAGATGATCTCTCATTAGCACCATTTACAAAACAGTTTAGTAACTTTATGTGCCCAACTCATGGGCAACTGTTTTGTTCATCAGATTAGTGATAATTACCCGACAACAAAGAAATTATTGCCCATATGTTGTGAAAAGACTATTTTACTAAACTTTTTTCGCCCACCTGTTCTTAGAGCACGGTAGTCGGTAAACACGTCGATGACGTCAGCATCTAGTCACACATTCACACCAATCGTATGACCACTGCATGTTGCCCGGCAGCGTTGTGAGACACATCTCACCGAATTGAAAGAAGAAAAACATCAATGGTATACACCAGGTTCTGAAGTGGGCCTCCAACCAGGATCCTGTAGAAAATGTCCCAAAACCTGTTTCTAATCCCTGATCGTAACCATATATAGCATACATTCTTAAAATCGATTGATTTAGGAAATACACTTTTAGCAACTGTGATTAGTACATGCACGTAAATAAATCAATATTGCTTCTCAACCAGTATGACTTGACAATCGATCTTTCAGATGAGGATTAATTGCCCCTCTTACTTACTTACAAATATAGACCCTCGGTCAAATTCTAAGACATGATATAAAAAAATAAAAATAAATCTTTCCTTTAACAAACAAACGCACACATATACAATGGCATGATCCACGCACACAAGTAAAATTACATGTCACGCAAAGCATCTCGCAACATGCACATCACAACTTCAGCCACGTCTTACATAGCAATGGATTGCAAATACGACAGGGTAACCCCCTTCCCCAGGTCAGCAAAACACCCTGCAGCTAATACAATACGAAATAGAACTTACGGGTTCTGGATCACTTCTTCCTCTCTGCCTGGTCCTTTAGATAACACCAGAATTAGCATAAATGGGTTTCACAATTGAACACCCAAGGGGGAAATGTGTACCTCCTCGAGGTGATCTCGCCCACAGTGGCGCCGGCAAGAGGGCATGAGGGGAACGTGCCACCCCCCCTCCCAATCCTAAAAAAATCAAAATGGTTTTGGTGTATATTTGACATGATTTTTAAGCAATTTCGTGCCACTTTAACCACTAAAATAACGTAGGGGCTTCCGAGGTATAGGCGGTACACATTTATACATACAAATTTTATTTATGCCCTCTCCCCCAATGAATTTGTTTTGGCGGCGCCACTGCTCGCCCAAGAACGGTACTCTCCTCAAGTATAACAAAATTATTCTGACACCCTGATACTGTTTAAAATAGCCTTTATACTTGAATTTCCCGCTCCACCTGTCAACCCTTTGTTTCAGAGGAGATACATTTTACGATTCTACTATATTACATAATTTCCACAAAATATGGATACATATATCTTGTATATAGTTAAGCCCAAGCAACTTCACATAAGATCAGAGGATGAATACATAATAGGTGGACTTGAATTTAAAGAGATATCAAATTATAAAACACATTCGTCACACAGTTCATAGGGATATTTTCCTATATGGTAAAAAACTCACCACTTGGAGGATGGGAGGGGGTGGGAGGGGGCTAATCAAAAGGAATGGAAAATTCCCCCTCCCTCCCCCATTAAGTATATTGCAAACGGTTATGCCCCTCCTCCCTGGTCTGGAGATTTCAGGTTTCTTTTTTATGCCCCAAAATTGCTTAAGATCAACACAAACTGACAAAGATCCCCAAAATGTAAATGAAAAATTATGGAATCCTGAGGCAAAGCATGGGTAGGGATTTAGAAGAAGAAGTCCCGCTTAAGGCCCCTTTGGAAGGAGATCAGCTCCGATGTCTTGTCGTTCAGTCTGCGATTCCCCAAAATGGCTGAAAATCAATCCAAACTGGCAAAGTTTGGAAAATTGAGGTGATGACAAGAAGACACTTTTAAATTCTCATGTTAAAATCTGCTCAGATAAGCGTTACCATTTCTAGAGAAACTAAAGAATTAACGGAAAACTTGTCAAGTTTTCCACCTTGGTAAATTCAAAACATTTTATTGTTGGAAGAAATTAAAACTATTTGTAACACCTGAAAATATATCTGGTAAAAAATGATGCATCATACAGTTGTGAAAACATTGTCAAACAGTTTGGTCTGCATGCTTTGTAATGTAGGTAGAGTCAGGTACGTATCCGATTAGGAGGGGGGGGGGAGGGGAGAAGTGGGTCGTCTGAGCGAACAAACCCTCTTTTGTTGAGAAAGTGTCCTTTTAAAATCTAAACAATAATAAGCACCCGGAATTTCAAGATTCCGTACTCACACATACTGACATACATGTTCTCAAGCATTCTTATTCTCAAATATACTTCTAAGTATAGAGGGATTTCTTCACGTGACTTTAACTCAACTGGACTCCATTTTGCAGGGCAGCGACGTCGTTGCGTTCCACGCGTCTTCGGACAGCTCAGTCACATCACACGTACAACAAACATACCACATGATAACCTACCGAGTTCAGCGAATTTTACTGATTGCAGTTTTTTGCTCGCTTTTGATTTTTCTTCATATTTTCCTTAAGTAAGTTATATTTTCACCGGGTATACGAAGAGTAACTTTAACGTTAACGCCATCTGATTATTCGTTATACCCAGACAAAGCCTACAACCTGATATAAAGTGCTCGCTGCAAATTCGAGTGTGTAAGGCTTGAAAGCCGTTGCGTCGTACAGCAGAAACCCACTTCGAACGTCGATCAGGATCAGATGGAAATCGAGAAAATGTCTTTTTATTCCCCCGCACACATCTATAAGTGCAACCAACGGCACAGCAAGATTCCAGCATAATTATCTTACAAAATTAATCTTATATAACAACGTGCAAACGTATGTAGGCCTAAATCTAATTAAGTGTACAGTAGACGACAGTGGTTTTGACCGACAAAATAGCGGTGTAAACAAAGTCACGTGACCTCGTGACGTCAGCTGAAACACCCTAATAGATGAAAATACCCCGAAAAACATAACTTTAAAAAGTAGGTATTCAATGAATACCTTGAGTACCCACGCAGCCCCTGTTGTCATAGCATTAGTTTGAACCTTTAACGGGACCTTGAGTACCCACGCAGCCCCTGTTGTCAGAGCGTTAGTTTCAAACATGGATGGATCTATAGGATTGAAATAGATGAGATATAGGTGAAATTGATGATGAGTGCCATTTAAGTCTTATTTGCCCTTGCTAAATGATTTGTGTTTGCAATACATTCCACCTTATTATTTGGTTAACCCGCTGATGTACAATCACCGACAAAATTATTTGGCACTTTTTCTTCCCCTTCTTCAATGTTGGTAAAACGTTTAGAATAAAGTTCTTAGCGTCTTCGTGTTAAAAGCGGTAATCATGCCAACATTGAAGCGGGGGTGGAGGGGTGGGAGGGAAAAGGTGTCATGTATTTTGTCGCTGATCAATCACTGACAAAATTATTTGGCACTTTTTCTTCCCTACTACCCCTCTTCCATGTTTGTAAAAAGTTTAGAATAAAGTTCTTAGCGTCTCCGTTTTTAAAGCGGTTATTACGCCAACATTGAAGCGGTGAAAGAATGGAGAGGAAGGGAGGGGGAGGGGAGTGCCGAGTATTTTGTCGCTGATTGTAGGTTCTACATACGTTTAACACTTTATGAGCTTGGACTCGGAAAACTTATGCAAAGATATTTCAGTTTTAATTTCGAAGCCTGTAACTTGCATGCTCGTATATAATATTTGTTTGTATATACAGTATTCACAATTGTAAACATGAAAGCAACCCATGGAGTTACTGATCTCATCACCTAGGCGTAAGCGTACAGCATAGTGGAAGTAATAGCTATCAGGATCACTATAGCTCTGTGACTTTTGATGGATTGCACTGCCCATGCGAGCTCGAGTACAAGCAGATGTTGAGACAGGCTTGGCCATGTTTCTTTACATCATGGATTGTACTGTCCATGGGACAGAGGGGGCACAAACAGACCTTTGATCTTTTGACCTCAGAGTCTACGGGGACACAAATTTATGTACCAGGGTATCATGGTACAACATAGGGTTGGTATAGGTCTTGTACTGTTTTTAGTTTAAAAATGCACAATTTAGTACATGATCACCCCTAAAATCACATATTTGACCTCTGACCCTAATTACTGAAACAACTTCTGAAATTGGTTCACATATATCGCACCCTACTGTATGATACCATTCATATTCACGTCACATATACCATTCCAAAACTTTAAGGGCAAATGGTGGAAAAGGTCCATCTTTGACCCCAGAGTATATACGGGACACAAATTCATGTACCAAGGTATTATGGTACAACATGGGTTGGTATAGGTCTTGTGCTTTTTTAGTTTCAGAATCCGCAAAATTTTGCATAAAAAGCAAGTTATTTGACCTTTGACCCATGACCTTTAAACCTACTATTATTTTAAAGTTTTGTTAGAATGTTAAACCCTACCCACCTATGCATTTTGTAAAGATACCAAGTAATTCCTTCAAATGATACAGCCATCACCAAAAACTTGTCCAATTTGAAATGAATGATAATCCTCAACTTGTACATCCAAACATAGAGTTATATTTAGCTATAGCTCCATGATCCAAATAGGAACCTATAAATCAACGTTTAAGAATTAACAAACACAGCGTTAAGAGGGAGCTATAAAATACGGTACACTTTGTCTTATACAGCTCCATTGCAGTCATATATACTCCCTTGTGCAGTGATCCGTTCAAAAAAACTTAACTCTTACAATTTTCTTCTTATAAAGTAAAGAATATGTGAGAATAGCTGCTTGTGATTTTGCAAAACAGTTTCAATGTTTTTCAAGGTATGTATGGCGGGTTCAAAGAGCTGCTCAGGAGTACTGCTCGGGAGTACTGCTCGGGAGTACTGCTCGGGAGTACTGCTCGGGAGTACTGCTCAGGGAGTACTGCTCAGGAGTACTGCTCAGGAGTACTGCTCAGGAGTACTGCTCAGGAGTACTGCTCGGGAGTACTGCTCAGGAGTACTGCTCAGGAGTACTGCTCAGGAGTACTGCTCAGGAGTACTGCTCAGGAGTACTGCTCAGGTACTGCTCGGGGAGTACTGCTCGGGAGTACTGCTCAGGAGTACTGCTCAGGAGTACTGCTGGGAGTACTGCTCAGGAGTACTGCTCAGGAGTACTGCTCAGGAGTACTGCTCAGGAGTACTGCTCGGGAGTACTGCTCAGGAGTACTGCTCAGGAGTACTGCTCAGGAGTACTGCTCAGGAGTACTGCTCGGGAGTACTGCTCAGGAGTACTGCTCAGGAGTACTGCTCACTGCTCGAGTACTGCTCAGGTACTGCTCAGGAGTACTGCTCAGGAGTACTGCTCAGGAGTACTGCTCAGGAGTACTGCTCAGGAGTACTGCTCAGGAGTACTGCTCAGGAGTACTGCTCAGGAGTACTGCTCAGGAGTACTGCTCAGGAGCTGCTCAGGAGTACTGCTCAGGAGTACTGCTCAGGAGTACTGCTCAGGAGTACTGCTCAGGAGTACTGCTCGGGAGTACTGCTCAGGAGTACTGCTCAGGGTACTGCTCGGGAGTACTGCTCAGGAGTACTGCTCGGGAGTACTGCTCAGGAGTACTGCTCAGGAGTACTGCTCAGAAGTACTGCTCAGGAGTACTGCTCAGGAGTACTGCCCAGGAGTACTGCTCGGGAGTACTGCTCGGGAGTACTGCTCGGGAGTACTGCTCGGGAGTACTGCTCGGGAGTACTGCTCGGGAGTACTGCTCGGGAGTACTGCTCGGGAGTACTGCTCGGGAGTACTGCTCGGGAGTACTGCTCGGGAGTACTGCTCGGGAGTACTGCTCGGGAGTACTGCTCGGGAGTACTGCTCGGGAGTACTGCTCGGGAGTACTGCTCGGGAGTACTGCTCGGGAGTACTGCTCGGGAGTACTGCTCGGGAGTACTGCTCAGGAGTACTGCTTACTCAGTAGTACTGGTCAGGTGCACTGCCCAGGAGCACAGCTCAGGAGCACTGCTCAGGAATACTACTCAGGAGTACTGCTCAGGAGTAATGCTAAGGAGTAATGCTCAGGAGTACTGCTTAGGAGTAATGCTCAGGAGTACTGCTCAGGAGTACTGCTCAGGAGTACTGCTCAGGAGTACTGCTCAGGAGTACTGCTCAGGAGTACTGCTCAGGGTACTGCTCGGGAGTACTGCTCAGGAGTACTGCTCAGGAGTACTGCTCAGGAGTACTGCTCAGGAGTACTGCTCGAGTACTGCTCAGGAGTACTGCTCAGGAGTACTGCTCAGGAGTACTGCTCAGGAGTACTGCTCAGGAGTACTGCTCAGGAGTACTGCTCAGGAGTACTGCTCAGGAGTACTGCTCAGGAGTACTGCTCAGGAGTACTGCTCAGGAGTACTGCTCAGGAGTACTGCTCAGGAGCACTGCTCAGGAGTACTGCTCAGGAGTACTGCTCAGGAATTACTGCTCAGGAGTACTGCTCAGGAGTACTGCTCAGGAGTACTGCTCAGGAGTACTGCTCAGGAGTACTGCTCAGGAGTACTGCTCAGGAGTACTGCTCAGGAGTACTGCTCGGGAGTACTGCTCAGGAGTACTGCTCAGGAGTACTGCTCAGGAGTACTGCTCAGGAGTACTGCTCAGGAGTACTGCTCAGGAGTACTGCTCGGGAGTACTGCTCAGGAGTACTGCTCGGGACTGCTGCTCAGGAGTACTGCTCAGGAGTACTGCTCAGGAGTACTGCTCAGGAGTACTGCTCACTGCTCGGGAGTACTGCTCGGGAGTAGCTACTGCTCAGGAGTACTGCTCAGGAGTACTGCTCAGTACTGCTCAGGAGTACTGCTCAGGGAGCTACTGCTCAGGAGTACTGCTCAGGAGTACTGCTCAGGAGTACTGCTCGGGAGTACTGCTCAGGAGTACTGCTCGGGAGTACTGCTCAGGAGTGCTGCTCAGGAGTACTGCTCAGGAGTACTGCTCAGGAGTACTGCTCAGGAGTACTGCTCAGGAGTACTGCTCGAGTACTGCTCAGGGAGTACTGCTCGGGAGTACTGCTCAGGAGTACTGCTCTGTACTGCTCAGGAGTACTGCTCAGGAGTACTGCTCAGGAGTACTGCTCAGGAGTACTGCTCAGGAGTACTGCTCACTGGAGTACTGCTCGGGAGTACTGCTCAGGAGTACTGCTCTGGGAGTACTGCTCAGGAGTACTGCTCGGGAGTACTGCCAGGAGTACTGCTCAGGAGTACTGCGCAGGAGTACTGCTCAGGAGTACTGCCCAGGAGTACTGCTCAGAATACTGCTCAGGAGTACTGCTCAGGGTACTGCTCAGGAGTACTGCTCAGGGGTTACTGCTCACGGATACTGCTCACGGGTACTGCTCACGGGTACTGCTCAGGGGTACTGCTCAGGAGTACTGCTCAGGAGTACTTCTCAGGAGTACTTCTCAGGAGTACTTCTCAGGAGTACTCCTCAGGAGTACTGCTCAGGAGTCCTACTCATCAATACTGCTCAAGAGTACGGCTTAGGAGAACTGCTCATTCAGTAGTACTGCCCAGGAGTACTGCATATGAGTACTGCTCATGAATACTGCTCAGGAGTACTGCTCATGAGTACTGCTCAGGAGTACTGCTCAGGAGTACTGCTCAGGAGTACTGCTCAGGGGTACTGCTCAGGAGTACTGCTCAGGAGTACTGCTCAGGAGTACTGCTCAGGAGTACTGCTCAGTGGTACTGCTCACGGGTACTGCTCAGGGGTACTGCTCAGGAGTACTGCTCAGGAGTACTTCTCAGGAGTACTTCTGAGGAGTACTTCTCAGGAGTACTCCTCAGGAGTACTGCTCAGGAGTCCTACTCATCAATACTGCTCAAGAGTACGGCTTAGGAGAACTGCTCATTCAGTAGTACTGCCCAGGAGTACTGCATATGAGTACTGCTCATGAATACTGCTCAGGAGTACTGCCCAGGAGCACTGCACATTTAAGATATTTTCTTCAATTTGCTTCATTTTGTTGAAAGTTTCGGGATATTTTCTTCAATATTTGAGCAGTTTTCTTCAATTTTCTCCAAATGTTGGGAAGTTTTTCTTCAATTACGGAAAAAATTTCTTCATTTTCGGGAGATTTTCTTCATTTTCAGGAATATTTTTTCATTTTCTGAACAATTTCTTCACTATTTGGGATTTTTTTCTTGAATTTTACCAAAGCAGCGCTTTCCAGGACGTAGACGGTTCCAAGAATCGAAACTGCTTTTAAGCAATTTTCTAAACGGTTCATGCCAATTTACTTCTATGTGCCCAACGTTTTACTCAATTGTGTGTGTGTAAGGGGAGGGGGAGGGAGGCGCCCAGACTCACTTCCCCCCACCCCCATGTGAACACGACCCACCAGGAGTACTGCTCAGGAGTACTGCTCGGGAGTACTGCTCGGGAGTACTGCTCGGGAGTACTGCTCAGGAGTACTGCTCAGGAGTACTGCCCAGGAGTACTGCGCAGGAGTACTGCTCAAGAGTACGGCTTAGGAGAACTGCTCATTCAGTAGTACTGCCCAGGAGTACTGCATATGAGTACTGCTCATGAATACTGCTCAGGAGTACTGCTCAGGAGTACTGCTCAGGAGTACTGCTCAGGTGTACTGCTCAGGAGTACTGCTCAGGAGTACTGCTCAGGGGTACTGCTCAGGGGTACTGCTCACGGGTACTGCTCAGGGGTACTGCTCAGGAGTACTTCTCAGGAGTACTTCTCAGGAGTACTCCTCAGGAGTACTGCTCAGGAGTCCTACTCATCAATACTGCTCAAGAGTACTGCTCGGGAGTACTGCTCGGGAGTACTGCTCGGGAGTACTGCTCGGGAGTACTGCTCGGGAGTACTGCTCGGGAGTACTGCTCGGGAGTACTGCTCAGGAGTACTGCTCAGGAGTACTGCTCAGGAGTACTGCTCGGGAGTACTGCTCGGGAGTACTGCTCGGGAGTACTGCTCGGGAGTACTGCTCGGGAGTACTGCTCGGGAGTACTGCCCAGGAGTACTGCGCAGGAGTACTGCTCAGGAGTACTGCCCAGGAGTACTGCTCAGGAATACTGCTCAGGAGTACTGCTCAGGAGTACTGCTCAGGAGTACTGCTCAGGAGTACTGCTCAGGGGTACTGCTCACGGATACTGCTCACGGGTACTGCTCACGGGTACTGCTCAGGGGTACTGCTCAGGAGTACTTCTCAGGAGTACTTCTCAGGAGTACTCCTCAGGAGTACTGCTCAGGAGTCCTACTCATCAATACTGCTCAAGAGTACGGCTTAGGAGAACTGCTCATTCAGTAGTACTGCATATGAGTACTGCTCATGAATACTGCTCAGGAGTACTGCTCATGAGTACTGCTCAGGAGTACTGCTCAGGAGTACTGCTCAGGAGTACTGCTCAGGGGTACTGCTCAGGAGTACTGCTCAGGAGTACTGCTCAGGAGTACTGCTCAGGAGTACTGCTCAGTGGTACTGCTCACGGGTACTGCTCAGGAGTACTGCTCAGGAGTACTTCTCAGGAGTACTTCTGAGGAGTACTTCTCAGGAGTACTCCTCAGGAGTACTGCTCAGGAGTCCTACTCATCAATACTGCTCAAGAGTA
>JAIGNY010002100.1:0-18296 GCA_020152595.1 Chiridota heheva
CAATTCCATGTTGTAAGGTTGTGGTACAATGAAGTAGGATTGAAATTTTAAGGGGAAAAGATTCCATGTTGTTGGAAAGAGACACATGTTGGGGCAAGAGACCCATGGTGGGGGCCAAGCAGTCTCATGGTGGGGGCAAAGCTGTCCCATGTAGGGGGAAATTATTTTCTTTTAAGCAATTTGGATCCTGGAAGAGGGTTATATTTGGGGGGATTGCATTAACCCTGGTCCCCCTCCCATTATAAATAAGCCAGAACCTCCACCCCACCCCAACTCCCTGTATTTCCTTGGAAACAGTTGAAAATGTATTTTTCTTAAAGATTTTTCAGTATTTGGACAAATTTGTTGACATTTTATATGCGGTACCAACTGTCACTGAAGGATACCAAGTTTGGCAACGTCAACATGATTACTGATGCTCTGAACCCTTTTTGAGTACCTTTTCACTGAGAATTCCCATAGACATCAACATAAGTAAGTTTCTATAAGATTTTCAGTATATCCTGAAATATAAGTATTTTCAAAGCTTCCAATGGCTTAAATTGGCTCATAAATTGAAACTTTCAAGCCTGCGCCTAATAAATGAGGTAAATTAACTAATTTGCATATCATTTGCATAACTTTTTTTTAAATATTAGTGTAAACATTTCCTTTTTATATCATATTAGTTGTGTGCATCATAGAAAGGAAAAATGCATGTTTATAAGAAAGTATAGTGCCAAATCCTATTAGATAGATCATTGGCAAAATCAGAGGTCAATTTTTAGGTCAAACGAATTAAAATTGACATATGAATTTTTTCCTACTCTAAAAAAATTAAGAGTACTATCAAATGAAAGGTCCTTCTTTAAACAATTCATAAATTGTATCAATAATGTTTTTCTAATTAGCTACACGAAAGCAGAATATAACAAAAATAATAGTTTTAGGACATCTAATAATCTGAATTAATGACCTCATTTGCATAAATTTGCATATTTGATTAGAGAATTGTGCAAACCAACGTAAAGTTCAAAATCTTAGCTTTCATATAACATTACCTTATTGCAGTAGAAAATGAAAATAAATTTGTGAAAGATCCCCATTTCCAAAAGGTTCCCTATAATAACACTTATAATCTCAAATGCTCTGGTAGAGTAAGGGTTAATTGTGCAATCTTATTAATCTGTTATACCATCTATTCATTGCAAAAGTCTTAAACACAGTGAAGTGCTCAAGCTTTCATTAGCAAAAGGTGGGAATGGCACATATGCACCCAATATGAAAGCATACACTTAACAAAATCTCAAAACAATATTTCAAAAGAGGCACCAGCAGAAAATTACAACAACAAAATCAAGCTACTTGAAACAAGTATAGGTGGGTGTGTGTGCGCGCGTAGGCACCAATTAATTTTGTGTTGCTTATAATTCGAAATCTGTAGTAGACACATGAACCAATGTTGGTAGACGGACACCCTTGGCGCTGAGCTTTTGTTCCGAGGTTTTGGGGTACAAAGGTCAAATTATAGGTAAAAAGCTCACTGGTCAAATTAGTGCTTTTTATGCAAAATTTTGCGCCATTTTAAACTCAAAAAGTACAACACCTTTACCAACCCCATGTTGAATATGATTCCTTGGTACATGAATTTGTTTCCCGTATACTCTGGGGTCAAAAGGTCAAAGGTCACAGAGCTATTGACCACTTTTCACCATTTTCCTCTTATAGTTATGGAATGGTTAGTGTGACGTGAGCCTAATGGTGTCATGAAGTAGGATACAATAAATGTACACAATTTTATTAGTTGTTTCAGTGATTCTGACTCTTGACCCTCAGGAGCCAGAGGTCAAATATGTGATTTCAGAGGGTAATTATGTACTTATTAGTACATTTGTGTGCCACTTTAAAATCCGAAGGTGCAAGACCCATACCTGTATACCAATCCTATGTTTTTATAATGATACTGCCGTACATGAACTTGTGTCCCGTAAACTCTGGGGTTAAAGTTTAAAGGTCACAGAGCTAGTGACCCGTTTTAACCATATCCCCGTAGTTTTGGAATGGTAAGAGTGATCTGAGCGTGAGTGGTGTCATATAGTAGTGTACAATAAATACAAAAAAAAATATTGTTTTGGTGGTTTAAGTCAAAGGTCAAACATGCGATTTTGGGGGGTTGTTATGTGGTAATTTGTACAATTTAGTACCACTTTAAACTCCAAGAGGGCAAGCTCTGTACCAACCCTATGTTGTACCATTATACCTAGGTACATGAAGTGTGTTCTGTAAATTTGGGGTCAAGTGGTCAAATGCCACACAACTAGTGACCGCTTTAAGTCATCCCCCCCCCTCTTATATTTTTGAAAAGTTAATGAATGAAATCGTTAAACTTTAAAAGTATCAAGACTTATCTCAACCTTATGTTGTACCATGATACCTTGGCACATGAACTCGAGCCTGGTAGTCTCTGGGGTCACAAGGCCAAGAGTCACAGTACTATAGTGATCCTGTTATCTAATTCCCCCACAATGCTGTATGTTTAAGGTGATGTCCTCTTAACTAATTCCCCCACAATGCTGTATGTTTAAGGTACAGCAACTCCATGTATTGCTTTCTTGTTTTGTTTTCAAATCCTCCTTCAACATAGGCCTAATTAGAAACTTTCAGTTTTGCTTTGTATTAAATAACACGTTAAAAACAAAACAAGCCACACATCGACCGGGAATTCGGGCGATCGCCTGGACGCCTGACTGGTAACAAAATATTTCCGAGCAAAGTAATGACCAGAACGAAACTGTGTGAAAGGTCGTGTAATGTTGTGAAAGCTACCTCCATCAGCTCAGCAGGCAGTGTGACTCAAATTTCAAGATCATTTGAATAATGGAAAATGACTGAAATAAATAACATTCGGGGAAGAATATAAAGTCAAGTTCAAAGTTTACAATGAACTAAATTTGTTGCAAATACAATAATTATTGAAATAAATCAATATACGTTACTCAAAATAAAAATAAACCATTACTATTGAGTGTTTCAATTTCTTCAAATCTATTTTAAACATTTAATTTTGATAAGTTGAGGATTCCCTACTTTTGGGGAGGATATGCCATAGTACAAAATGTGAATAATTACACGCACGTGTCCAACGTGCGTGTAACTGTTCATTGCGCTTCCTCAAAAGTACATAATAAATGGTAACAAAACCCATTACGACCCTGGTGGTATGATACACTATAATTCTTCCGGGTCGAGCAGACTTTGTATGAAACACTATAATTCCATCCGGGTGGAGCAGACCTTATCTATTTTGTTTTCAATCTCTTAAAGTTCTATTAGAATAACTAACTAGCCAATCAGAACCAGTTTAAAAGTGTCCATCTTACAGCCATACCAAAAACACTAGGCGCTTCAACGAAATTTTAATTTAGGGACAAATGGATAAATTCCGAACGATTTTTCCATTTTCACATCACAAATTTTACATGCATTATAAAAAAATATGATAAATTATCAAATTCAAATTATTAATATTTTCAAATTTGAAAATTTGCTGATAGTTTGTTTTGATGATAAGCAATTACTTGCTTATTATTAACCTATTTACTCTTAATACAAAGCTAATATGGTCTTATGAATATTTCCATTCTATTTGTACAGATCCATAAGTGGTATTACTGGAAGGAGGTAAATAGATCTTTTCTGTATTTTTAATTTCTTAACAGTTTTCGTATCCGAAAAAACTTTCACAACCCCACATTTTGGATAAAGATATATCTACATTTAGAACAATATATATTTGATCATTTTCCATGATTGAATTTGAATTTTGTAGTAATGGCAGTAACAATTTTCATATAGCTTTTAAAAGTGACCTCCGCTTAACATTTTGGTGGCAAAAGTGCTTGCAAACTTAGCAGTTGACATGCAATAAAATGGATGACAAATTCAAAGTAAGTCCCCAATTATTTTATACAATGCTGAATTTAGAGGGCATAAATGCATTGGAAGACATAATTACACAATAGTGTAAAAATGTTTTGACAATGGCGAAATCTTATTTGAAATTGGTACTAACTCAGTAGTATCTTACAAGTACAACGTCTAAAAAAACTTAGTTTGCCCATTCAAGTATTTAATATTAATAACAGTAATAATTATTTGTTAAATAAAAACAAAAATTGCACGATTTTGCAAAGTCTCGGTCAGTAGTGTCAATATAATCAGTTAACCCATTCGACATGGAATCATTTTCTTAAGTGCAGCACATATTCAATTATATTGTAAGGTTGTTAGCCCGTCATGTTTTCAGGCTCTCAGGGGTCTTCATGAATGTTTTATTTTTATTTATTAGATTATTCTTCCCTCTAATAATTCTTGACCTCCCTGAGTAAGGAAATAAGCCACGCCCGTGATAAGCAGCGTGGTAAGTACGTGAGGCAAACAAACATAAAATCCTCAATTATGCGTGACATATGCATTGAAATTCAGATGTGCATTTGGCATGCCGCAAGCTTTCATCCATCTATGGCACTTCTCCGGATCTTCAGAATTTGTATCAAAATGAATAAGATTAGATTCGTTGGCCAACCATTCTGGGTAACGGGAATCGGATTTACAAAGCTCATACCGGGCCCGTATTGCACCATACTGTTTGTCACTCAGTCTGTATAATAATAATACTAATAATAATAATGCATTTTTATCAAGGAGCTTCTACACAGCTCCTTGATTTTTATAAAGCGCATTATACCAAACGGTCTCAATGCCTTTACATAAACAAATATAACTTGAGAAAACCTTAAGATACAAACAGTAAGAGAACAATAAACCATACCTAAAAAGATAGAAGCAGGATAAAGTTACGAGGCTCAATGAGGGGAATTCATGAAAAGGTGTGTTTTCAATACACTCTTAAAAATATCTAAAGTAGGGGCATTTCTGATGTAGATTGGGAGAATGTTCCAGACTTTGGGGGCTGCAGATTGAAAAGAACGTTCACCATAAGTCTTGGTGTTAATTTTTGGCGGCTTTAGGAGAATAGCACTGTTAGATCTGTGTGAGCGAGTTGGTAATTGTAAGGTGCGTAAGTTGGAAATATAATTTGGAGCAAGACCATGAATGGCTTTGTATGTGAGGGTGAGAAGTTTTTAGTTTATTCTTTCACATATAGGAAGCCAATGAAGTTGGTGAAGGATGGGTTTAATGTGAAATTTCTTACTTGTGAGAGTAACTAATCTGGCAGCAGTGTTTTGAATGCGCTGAAGCTTTGAGATTTGTTGAGAAGGAAGTCCAAATAAGATACTGTTGCAACAATCAAGTCTGTATGATACAAATGCGTGAATAAGTGTCTCAGTCGACTTTTGATCAAGATATTTACGAATTTGGCTAATTTTTCTGATGGCAAGTGAAGCGGAGCGACATATATTATTTGCATGTGGCAACAGTGTAAGCTTATCATCAAAAATAACACCCAAGTTTTTAATACATGTATGAAATGTGCCGAAATGTGTTTTGTGTGTAGTATATTTCATTGACTGAATGAGCACGCGCCGCTAGTTATCTGTACTGTACCAGTACCGCGTAGGATTTTTGATTCAAGCAGATTTTGTTGCTAAATAAATTCGTGCTATGATTGGTTGAAATAGCTGTCAAACATCTAACTCAGAGAGGTCAATTGTACATCAGAAGGTTGTTCTCGCATTTCTATTGTTAGTTATCATACTTCTTTGTTCCTTCTAGCTGACCACGCTAACTTCGACCGAAAATTGACTGGATTCACGATTATTCAGTTGAGAATATGACAGCACCAGTTTAAACTTAGTTATGAAAAAATACCATATATGGTGCATTCAATATTGGATTTGTTTCCCTTTCATAGCAAGCCGTCAAGTGCCAGAATAACTTTCCATATGCAATTTATAAAAGGGTCCTATAGGAAAACATATTTTACGAATTAAAAACGCAAGGTACAAGATCTGCACTACTGCAAGAAAACAAGTGCAATATTACCAAATGTACCACTGCTACAATGTCATGTTACCGTATCTTACCTTGTCATGTTACCGTATCTTACCATGTCATATTACCATATCTTACCATGTCATATTACCGTATCTTACCATGTCATATTACCGTATCTTGCCATGTCATATTACCGTATCTTACCATGTCATATTACCGTGTCTTGCCATGTCATATTACCGTATCTTACCATGTCATATTACCGTATCTTACCATGTCATATTACAGTATCTTACCATGTCATATTACCGTATTTTACCATGTCATATTACCGTATCTTACCATGTCATATTACCGTATCTTACCATGTCATATTACCGTATCTTACCATATCATATTACCGTATCTTACCATGTCATATTACCGTATCTTACAATGTCATATTACAGTATCTTACCATGTCATATTACCGTATTTTACCATGTCATATTACCGTATCTTACCATATCATATTACCGTATCTTACCATGTCATATTACCGTATCTTACCATGTCATATTACCGTATCTTACCATGTCATATTACCGTATCTTACCATGTCATATTACCGTATCTTACCATATCATATTACCGTACCATATCATATTACCGTATATTACAATGTCATGTTACCGTATCTTACCATGTCATATTACAGTATCTTACCATGTCGTATTACAGTATCTTATCATGTCATATTACCGTATCTTACCATATCATATTACCGTATCTTACCATGTCATATTACCGTATCTTACCATGACATATTACCATATCTTACCATGTCATATTACCGTATCTTACCATGTCATATTACCGTATCTTACCATGTCATATTACAGTATCTTACCATGTCATATTACCGTATCTTACCATATCATATTACCGTATCTTACCATGTCATATTACCATATCTTACCATGTCATATTACCGTATCTTACCACGTGTGGTCTTCAAGTTTTGCATTCAAACAATGTTCTCTTGAATTTTCATTTCATAAAAATGATATCAGACTATAAAAGGAAAGGTATCGTACAAATTCATTCAGAAGCGAAGGCCGCCATGCTGGTAACGTCACATCCGGTTTTCAATCTCCCTATTGATCGCGAAGTTATCAATCACATATCTGCAGGAACAAACATAATGGCCTACATTTGTTATCAATAACATCACAGATTTCTATCAATCAATAAGAACAATTGAAAACCGGAAGTGACGTTAGTATCACGGCGGCGTTCACTAAAGAATTTTTTTTATTGGACAATGCCTTTCATTAATGTAAAAACCATGTTGACATCCTCATATTCCGTTCTGTTATTCTTATCCTGGTTGAAATGCGACCACGCAGTTTTCAGTGTGATACAGATCAAAGACAATATGTATTGAAAATTAATTGCACATTTGTAAGTTATTAGAAACATTTCTTTTAATCATTGAGATGGTTTAAAAAAATTAATGCACGCACAGCACATATTCAATTGATAACATGTTTTTCCCACCTAATCTACGTTAAAAAAAGATTACAGAATAAAATGTACAATCGTTTTATATGATATCAAATTGTATATTTCACTGATCACTTTTCAACATATTGCAGTAATAGGTTAATCTTTGAAATGTAATATCTCCTAAACGAAATAAAATATTAAAAATAAAATTTCGGTAATTTTCATTTAGTCGTATGTTACAGTTATTAATTTCCAGAACACTTTTTTTCGTAGTTCAATCGTATCGTATACTTTTCCATTTCACCTATGGCTTATTACTTTCTCTTTAATTGAAAATTAACCGCATTCCTGATTGTTAGAGTTAGATATTTCAATTTACTCTCTAACAAAGCCATTAATGATACCCTAACACTTAACCTTCAAGAGCTTAAATTACTTTCGATTGTGGTATAATGATATTTTAATTGGGAAATACTTTCTGGCGTATGACGCTAAGTACCCACTCACGTGAACGTAGAATAGATAAACTAGATAATACACCAGCTGTTGCCTGAAATTTTTAATTACAGAGAAAGCAAAATTAAAATGACAAAAAACAATCATGAAATTAGTATTACTTGATTTGATTTGACGCATGATGTGGGTTTCAATTTCAATTAAAAAGACACGGAAAGTACAAATAAACTTTGGCCTGCATTTTCGCGGTAATTCTTGTTATACTTTTTGTTCTAAAAAAATTCAAGTCATTAAGGTTTAATTGTTTTGTTAGTGAATACATTCATGGTACAAATACATGTATTTAACACGTACCTTGTGCATATTTGTATGACATTAAAAGAGATCAAAGTTAGTGTACAAATGGGAACATTTTGTCAAAAGGTTGTGACTGAATTTGGCATTTTTTACCTTTCTGTTGGAATTTGAATGTTTTTAATCCAGTTTGACGTAGATAAAAGACAAAATAAACGTTGGGTCATTTTTATTCATTCGTGTGACATACTGTCAGGACTTTGGATCGTGGGGGCCTTTGTATACGACCAGCATGATGATAATATTTTCTAGTTTCGTTGCAGACAGAAATGTCGTCGATTTAGTACTAAGAGCTTCTGTTTACAGATTTTGCACATTTACCTTTTTGTCTAATATCTTTTCAGTTCTTTTTTTAAGATTCAACATGAATTGGTATACTGTATTTCTATTCATAATCTAGTTTCATTTTTCTGTATTCATATTGCCAATAAGTGAAGCACGTATAGCTTGAGAATACTTTCATGACTCAGTTTTTAGACAGCAACACTAGACGTATACCTTATAAATAATATGTGGAATACTAATTCGCACCATGTCAAGAAGAAACTTGCTATAAGTATGAAATATATTTCATTTCTGTACCTCATCTTAAGACTGATGTTATATTTATACCATTTTACGTATCTATGTAACATTTGAACTACTACGTATCACAATAAAGGTATCTAAAGCTACGCCCATTGGTTGAAGTCAGGCAGTAAAAGCACAATATGATAATAATTTTCTGATAAGGAGCGTGTTTTATTCAGAATTTTGCGGTAAGAATGTCAAATGATATTCGAGTAAATACAATTCCATTAGATAAGAGTAAAGTGTTTCAGAAATACAATAGTAAAATGTTTTACTGCTTTTTGACGGACAAAAAAGGCTCCTTGCATGCATTTGATTTTGTATTTGTTGAGTTGTCGTTTAAATTCAAAGTAGTATGAGAACTGTACTAAAATACGGAAACACCCCAAATTTGATACATATGTTGAAACATGACACAGAAGACATATTTAAGTTTTTTTTTACAGCTTTTCGACGTATAAAAAAGGGTTCCTTGAACTCGATTGTTTGATTTGTTGTTTTGTCCTTTAAATTCGAAATAGTATGAGAACTGAAATAGAATATTGAAACATAAATATGCTACATATATTGAAACATACTAAATGTACTAAATATATCAAAACAATAATTATACTAAAAATATTGAAACATAACAAATGTGTTATACATACTGAAATATTCAAAATTACTCACCTTCATTGTGTTGCGTAGTAGTTTAAATCTTACTAAAATACGTCGATACGTAAAATGGTATAAATACAACATCAGCGTTAAGATGAGGTACAGAAATGAAATTTATTTCATGCTTATAGCAGGTTTTTCTTGACATGGTGCGAATTAATATTCCACATAATATTAATCTAAAGTTACGCTCATTGGTCAAAGTCAGGCAGTAAAAGCACAATACGATAATAATTTCCTGATAAAGAACGTGTTTTATTTAGAATTTGGCGGTAAGAATGACAAATGAATTCGAGTAAATACAATTCCATTAGAAACGAGTAAAGTATTTCAGAAAAAATACAATTAACTGTTTTACTGCCTTTTGAAGGGCAAAAAAGGTTCCTTGCATTCGATTTTTGTATTTGTTGATCTGTCATTTTAATTCGAAATAGCATGACAATTGAACTAAGATATTGAAACATACACATACTACATATATCGAAACATACTAAATGTACTAAATATATATACTAAATATATTGAAAATAATAAATGTGTTATACATATTAAGATATTTTCACCTTCATTGTAGTGCGTAGTAGTTTAAATGTTACTTAGATACGTAGAATGGTGAAATACAACATCAGCGTTAAGATGAAGTACAGAAATGAGATTTCTTTCAGACTTATTTTTATTTGAGAACCAGGTTTCTTCTTGTCATGGTGCGAATTAGCATTCTACATATCACATATCATATATATATATATATATATATATATATATATATATATATATATATATATATATATATATATATATATATATATATATATATCTAAAATATATATATATATATATCTTAAAATATATATATATATATATAAAATATATATATATAATATATATATATATATATGTATATATGTATATATATATATATATATATATATATATATATATATATATATATATATATATATATATATATATATATATATATATATATATATATATATATATATATATATATATATATATATATATATATATATATATATATATATATATATATATATATATATATATATATATATTTATTTATATCAACAACATAGGAAACGGAAATGTGGAAGAATGAGCTTGCTTAATAAACTGTAAGATGACAATAAAGTATTTGGGACAGTTTTCTACTGCTTATTAATGTGCAATTCAGATTTCTTGCACTGGACTTTTAGACTCAAAAGTGTTGCTAAACCGAGAATTATACAACAGCAATAGAATCTTTAATATTAATTACAGTTACAATATTTGGCTGCACCTCTGCCTTTTTATTCTTATTTAGATTGATATATTCAAGATCTATGGACAGGAAGCAACAACTTGAGTTTTATTGGAAGAAAATATGATTTCAACCATGAAAAACGCTTAATACTTCATCAACAGTCTGGTTTACGCTCCCGATTGAAAGATCTCCCAATCGGGAGATTTCTTGTCATTATAACCCACAATGCCTCGTTTCAAATTCATTTCTCTCTAAAGAAAAACATAACGGTAAAATATGTTTAAACCAAAGGTAGGAGAAATGCATGGGAAATATTCCAATTTTATTAGTGTAACAGAACGATGAAAATATTTTCTCCATTTTTACCTGTGCAAATTTGACTTTCAATAGGGAATTTTAACGTAATCTTTAAAAATTAATTTGAATATTTTTTGAAAGAGCAAATTTTAACAATTTAATCACCAGCAAAATCTCAAATTATTCACAAATATTAATTCCGATATCATTTCCAAAGTATACAAGCAAAAAAATAATAATAATTACGGCTGAACTTATTAGCAACAATTGAAATCATGGTCACTGTGCATGTCTCGATCTCGCAATCGGGAGATCTTCCGATCGGGAGCGTTGACCGGACTGATCAATATCAGGTACAAATTTACCATTAAAAATAAAAATTGTACATGATTTGAAATATTAAGTCTTATTATAATAAAGTATGCAAATTTTATTGACATTTTGTGACATCACAACAAGAAATCCCATAAGTTTCCTTATTTAAATTTATTTCCTTGGTTCTTTGACCAACGTTAGTAGAATGGAAGCAGTTAAACGAAACCACGAGGTGTTTAATCTCCATCATATGCTTAATCAACATTTAGTTAAAGAAAACAATGTGATGATATTCAATTACTAAAATTTACAACAGGATTTAAGTGAATTCCGTTACAGATTTTCAGTTGTCTTCTCTTTCGTACATCACAACTTTTCAAATTCTGCACAATTACATTAGCCATAACCAAGTCATATTTGACGTTATTTAAATGCTATTCTGTTTAGAATTGAAAACTCTTTGTGGTGAACATAACATTTCTACTTGTCCATATATCTTGAAGTATTTCCATTTGATAGAGATGAAAAGAGAAACAATCAGGACTGTTAATACTGCTCTCGGCCGAAAAGTGAGAGCGTATTTGGTGTGAGTCTCAAACTAAATCGAATACTTTTTCGGTGCGGAATATCATAAAGATAACTAAATCCCGACCGAGTAACTCGAAATTTGCACGTGTTTTTCCCATTGAATATTTTTGCTTGTGCGCGTTGGGTAAACATTTCTGTAAAAAACAGACCGTGTGATGCGATTTCTATTGGTTAAATTTTTTATGAATTAGCCACAGATGTAAAATATATCTATAAAATTAGCAAAAAAATAACGCCCCTACTTTTCGGCCAGAGTACTGTATTGCTGTATTGCAACAATTTGTTCCGTTAAAAGTAGATATCAAATATTAAAGATGTAACTTTTTTCAGTTAAACGACTAGCTAACAAGCAAGCTGTTGTACGATCTTTTAATAACGGTATATAGCCTTACATAAAGATTTATAACGTTGTGTGTTAGCTGATGAAGTCTACAATACAAGAGGGACCACGCACCCTCTCTTTTTAAATAGACATATTTTTGTGAGAGCATGGCTTTCTTTATGGCGAAAATAAGAGGACTAAACATATTGATGCATACACTTTTTCGGGTATTGACAAGGAATCACATGAAGTTAAATATAAGATTAGTTAAAAAGGCTTGCACCACGATGATTTTAAGGTTGAAAATATTCCATGGAGCTTTAGATCTTTCAGTTTGAAAGAGGTTTGTTGAAAAGTGTATGCGCATTTACCGGAGGAGAGGAAATGCAAGGATTCTCCTACGTATAATCGTCCTCCAAGTGTACTTTGTATGTAGTTATATTCTTTTGTAGGTTCATTGCCTCACCGGAGTACCAGAGGTAATCATTAGCTTACAATAAAGAAGGGGCCCTGCAGCACAGGGCATGGGAAGCAATAACTGTCCTATATCCCCATGGAGGTAACGTGGAAGATAAGTCCCAGATTCTTTGGACGAATGGGTGTTGAGGGGTGGGGAATGTCTTTAGGTTAATCTACACCCAAAGACAACTAAAAAACATATCGATTGCCTCTCTCCAAACCCTTATTAATCATTGGTAATATGCCTATATTTCCATCCTGAAAAAGTGTCAGAATTATCTACAATCCAACACCAACTATTATGTACATGCAATGTTGTCAATTGACATAATCATCTCTTTAATCTCACCCTCCTTTTCAAAGATGATTAGTCAATAACATCCCATAGTTATACAAAATAAAATCTCATTATAGTAAATTATTTAACTATTATTTAAATGTAACATTTCAACAAATAAAAGAGTGTAAAACGAGGAGGGGAACATTCATAGCAGACGTGAAAAGAGAATGAAGTTGATCTGTTGATAGAGGAGGCAAAAACTGTATGGACTGATTGATAGGTGAATGAAGGAGTGAAACTGAATCTCTCCCTCATCACTATCTCTTTGAAGGATACATGCCAATACTCGGTCAATAACCTCCATGGTTGTAAATATAACGATAATAGTATAATAGTACATACAGAAAAGAGAAACCTTTATGAAAGAAGTGGAAAGATAGTGAAATTGAAGAATTAATTACCAAATTTACTAGGAAATTTATAATGATATACCCATTCTAGTTATGCAATATCCTGAACTTCGTTAGAATTTTCATTTCTATGAGCAAGGTGTCTGATAAAAGTATGCGTGGAAGAATGTAGAGCGGTAATTTTTTCGTTGATACAATTTAAGCTGTCGTTTGATTCATGTCATGAAAGATTTGCGCTCTTACATAAGCGATGTTCGGTTTTCTACATATGAAAAAAATCAAACATCTCAAGGTCAACAAAAATGTACGCATCACCAGTGGTGTAGCAACAGGAGGGGGAGGGAAGGGGGAGGGTAGATCGACTTCAATATTTTCCGTCGGTTCAGATTGGTGATATCGGTTCAGATCGGTGCTATCGGTACACTTGCATCAACTTCATTAATATGCGTGCGGTGCAGTAGTCATAGTGTCGGCTGAGATTAGTGCCAAGTGTTTAGTAATCATGTAGTAAGATTTTGTTTGACAAGTAATTGATCATAACTATGTAACTTTAAGCATTGGGGAGAAGAGCCCCTTAGCTCACAATTTAGCTCTACACCGCTGGCTATCCCTCGAACAGCGCTATATTCATTCATCCAACTCGGATGAACGATTTTGATATAGTAAACTCAGCTTTGTCCAAACCAATTCCTATGCAGTCTCCTTTTGACAATGGAAAAGAGACAGGTACATGTAGTGAGCATGCGTGCTCGTGCATGCTATTCTCCTGCATACACAGTCAACCATTGTATCTCACCATGTAATGGACTTTCCTGGGAAACTTCTGAAATTTCAACCAATAGGAGTGAGTTTTAACTTTTCCTCATTACTATTATGATTGTATCATATACCTGATTTCATTATTGACATGATGTTATCTCCTTTGCAATTGATTTAAACATGGGAGAAAAAAAAAAGCTAGCTATCTAGTAGTTTAATCCGTTGCAGTTTGCTATAATACTTCCTGAATGACTTACAATGCCATGTGCTGTCAGGCTGTCTGGATGTGTAAGTTGGAAAACTGCTGCTGAGATCCTCAGGCTGGATCAAGGAAATTTGAATTCAAATAAAAAGTTAGCGTACAGAACTCTTTTCAATGGTGTGGAGGGAAGAGGGACTCTCTTACCCCTAGCTGGAGGCACCCCTCATCTAAAATCATCAGGGCCATAATTGTCATCTGGAAAGTGTGGGAGCTGCAGACCCCTCGCCCCTGCCCCCGCCTATGGTAGTGAGTCTACTGTCTGACTATGGGAAGTTGGCGCCCTCATTACCAATTTCTTTGTGATTTTTAATGCATTAAATTGATATACAAATTGATATCGAACTTTATAACTTAAATATCTCCTTTAAATGAGATACAAGTTTGGAATGCTTTCTTCGCCAGTTTGTTCTTTTTGAGTTGTTCTTTACATGAGATGAACTTTTTCACATGAGATGAACTTGCGTGACCACTAAAAAAATATTTCAAGTTACCTCAAGTTTTTGCATGTTTGTTGTCGGTTTATCGTGATATTTAGGAATATGACGCATTACTTTTTTTAAATTATTATAACAGGTTACTTCATTCCTGCAACTCAAAAAAAGGAAATGGAAACGCGACGTTCAACATTAATTTTTTCCCCGAGAGTATAGATTCGTCAAATGGTCAGAACTGTTCGGGTACTTCAACAAGCTTTGACATTCCAAGTGCTTATTATGTTTTTAGATTTCAAACGGGCACTTTCTAAGAAAAAGGGTGTTTTTCGGTAATAATGTAATAAACATTTGTGCGATTTTGTATTTAAATACATTAACTAAGACAAAGAGAGAGGGGGAGAGAGAGTCAGAGAGACAGGGAGAGAGAGAGAGAGAGAGAGAGAGAGAGAGAGAGAGAGAGAGAAGGGGAGAGGGGTGGGAGTCGGGGCACGTGATATAGAACAGGCTCATTTTAAAAGTTTGACAACATTTACACAAGTTTGTAGTAAATTATTAACAACCTTTCTTTTAGACTACCCATATTTTTCAAAGAGTGACGATAAACTTATAATCATGTACAAATGTAAACAATAAAACATTATTTTTCATATTCTGCGTTTTCATGGTTTTGTGTTTTGTATATGGTGTATTATAGCTCTCTTTGACATGAATTTTGACTTGTATAATACTTCTTACTATGCGTTGTGACATACTTTTTGCCCTTGAAATGTCAATTTTGCGAAAGCTTGTGGAACAACTACCGCGGCTTCGCCCATAGGACCCCAGCAGGGGCTCTTAAGCGGGCCTCTGGACCCACGCCGGCAAGTTGAGCACCTTGGTGTCTCCTCAATTACACCACTACATTATCTTGTCGCTTTATTTTATTTACCCGCCACCTCAATATGAAAATCCTGGCTACGCCACTGCGCATCACTGCCTCCACTCTCCATACATACAGTGTAGAATTATACATACACTGTGCGTACGAAGTTTATTTAGGGAATGGTATAAGCGTACACAGCGTGTACATTATTGAAGAACTATTGAGTGAGGGCGCTAAGAGTAGCAATGTCGTGGATGTCGGGGCACAATATTGGCATATCGAAGGAACATTTGAAGCACATGTACATGGGACGTTGAAGAATTGTTACAACAAAGAGGGTTCATATTTTGCTGATTAGAACTTGATCCAGTCATAATTCACATGATAAGATGACATAAAGACAACCAAATATGTTAAAATCAAATTTGCTGATGGTTAAACATAAAGAAAACTAGTAACAAAATCTGCGTATCTAAGAGGGGCAAAAATTCTACGCGGTACTGGTACAGTACAGCTAGCTAGCGGCGTGTGTTCATATACTGCATATACTGCACACACGGACTGAATGAAGACTAGATAGTGAACACAAATTCCAGTCACCCAGAATGGTTAGCAAAGTCGTTTTTTTCTTTTGCTAAAAACTCTAAAGATCAGGAGTATCATAAATGGATCAAAACTTGTGGTAGGACACATGAACATCTAAATGTCAACGCATTAGTCAATGTATGATTGCGGATTTTAATTTGTTTTGCCCCACCTAGTTACCGCGTTGCTATGGTGGTGTGGGTTATTTCCTAACCCAGAGACGTCAATTGCTTCCCGGAATTGTTTGCGCAAGATATTTGATTTAATTTACGGATTATTCCTTCTCATGTCATTCCAGATTACAATCCTATAGTAATGGCGGGTGGTTTTATGATTGATATTATTTTATATAAGGTTTACACAAGATTAAATGTCGAATGGTTTGGAATGTTTTTATCAGCTAATGTAAGAAAGACTCGCAAATCCGTTAACTAGTTAATCCTGCAAACACGCAAATGAATACCGTGGAGGATTAGATTCAGGAAATCCTTCCGGGGAATACTTCCAGGAAATGCTTCCAGGGAATGCTTCCAGGGAATGCTCCCAGGGAATGCTTCCAGGTAATCCTTCCAGGGAATGTTTCCAGGGAATGTTTCCAGGGAATGTTTCCAGGGAATGCTTTCAGGGAATGCTTCCAGGGAATGCTTCCAGGGAATCCTTTCAGGGAATCCGCCCAGGGTATCCGCCCAGCGAATCCGCCCAGGGTATCCGCCCAGCAAATCCGCCCAGCGAATCCGCCCGGCGAATCCGCCCGGCGAATCCGCCCGGCGAATCCGCCCGGCGAATCCGCCCGGCGAATCCGCCCGGCGAATCCGCCCGGCGAATCCGCCCAGCGAATCCGCCCAGCGAATCCGCCCAGCGAATCCGCCCAGCGAATCCGTCCAGCGAATCCGCCCAGCGAATCCGCCCAGCGAGTCCGTCCAGGAAATCCGCCCGGTAAATCCACCCAGGGAATTGTCATTTTTGATAATAACTTACTGCTCCTACAACAACCTGTTAAAACATAAAAACACTGTCATCAGTCTCTGTCACCTTTTCTCAAATGTAAATGATTGCGCCAAGCATGTTGTGTACATGCCCATTATTCCCCAACCGCCGTTTTGTTAACAAAACCAATTTATCTCTAAACAATAAATGTAGCTGATGTATAAAATGTGTTCTCATAGCAAGGAGGAAAGTAAGGATATCAGCATGATTTTAAGCATATTTACACGATATGAGATTAAAATAATTGTGTAAGGAACAATGGACCCACGAATTCTGCGCTTTATACAGTTATACAAAGTACGCAGAAGAATTACTTTGAAGTTGACGTATTTGACAGCGCAATTGTATGGTGAATTCCTTTCACTTCTCAATGTACATCCCAAGATACAGATTTTACTTGAAATAGAGGCGACACATTCATGTAAGAAAAATCAAAATGGGGCAATTTCGCAGTCTGTAATTCTGTTACCGACTGCGGAATTGCTCAATAGGATTAAATTTGTTTTAAATTTTACCGGCAGACGTCAAATTGCGCGGTCTCCTTCTTTTCGAGGAGACAATTTTTTTATTTTGTTGATAACCTATAACCCCCCTATGAAGGGAAGCAAGAAAAGTGGGAGATCCGAGGAGTCTTTACATTTTGAAAATTTGGAGGAATCAGGATGTCCCCCCCCCCCTCTCCTTCTCTTCCCCTTTTCTTTTCATCACGTGGCTTCCCCACTGGCTGATTGGTCGGATACATCAGAGATTTATGGGAATCATGCCCGAATGGGATAGATATCAGAATCATGTCCGCCCAACTCGATTCTCGTGTTGATGTATATGAAAGAAATCCCTCACCCACAATTATAATCCTGAACCTGGATGACAGGGTTGGAATGGGGCCGGTGTTTAAGTTATTCACAAGAATCCTCAGTAATTAAACAGTTAAAGAGGGAATGTCGTCACAGAAAATTGTATTGTACAGCACCAGTAAATCTGCAAAATACCAGGGACGCCACTTCTGC
>JAIGNY010002109.1:0-20000 GCA_020152595.1 Chiridota heheva
GCCTCTAATTGGACGATGTTCAGCCCCTAATAATTTCATGTGAACATCTATGCGTCGTCAAGTTACCGGATCTAATTAGCGTCTTATAAGCAGTTTTGTCATCAGCAATGGAACATCTTAAATTTAGAGTAAGCAAGATACGAAGAGGGGTTAATAAGGGATGTGAGGTCCAATATTGAAAACGTTTCGGTCCAAAATTGAACATTTATGGTGCGAAATTAAACATTTTAATACGAAATTGAAGATTTTCGGTCAAGCATGCAGTCAAATATTGAGGTAGGCATGATGGTGGCGGCATGGAACGATATCTTTCTGTTCTGCAACATTCATACAATAACAGACAAGTAAAGTGTTCCTTCAAATGTGAAAATGCTTTTAAAATCAAATCAACCAGAGGATGCCTATCGATGCCATAGAACTTCAAACCGCCCCCTCCAAAAAAAAAAAAAATCATATATAAAAATCACTTTCGGAAATGCACGTGCTCATTCGAAAATGAGCATGCATGTGTACAACAGGATCATATTGGCAATTCAAAGTCTCCAGAAAGAAAGATTAGACTTAAATTTAAGAAAAATGATACAACACACATGACTAGAATATTTTCTTTTTCAGCGTGAGACTGTCATTGTTCAACATGTCAGTAAAATAATCTAGATGTTTTTTTTTTTTTATATATATTTTAATGTATGTTTTCAGATGAGAACAAATAAGTCTTGCGGTGATGAGATTACATGAAAAAGACACCTTTGTTTTTAGACAAATATATTCTTTTATTATTAAATATTATTTTCACGTATTTATATTTCAGAAAAAAGTTTGTTTGATTATATTAAACAAATTTTATTGGAAAATGATTTCGCGCTTGAGGTATGATATGCATGCAAGTCTGGCACGAAACTAAAAGATTTGTATATATGTTCGTCTCCTTGATTCGTTGGGTTTCCCATTCATGAGTAAATTCACTCTTGACCTTCTTGTTCATTGTCTATTTTTAATTAAATCAATCATCACTTCCTTCTCTTTGATTGTCTCCTCCAACCATCTCGTCATCAGGTCACAATGTTTATGACTATTTCGGAGTTCATCACGTGATGCATCCAGTTCATCTTTCAACAAATTATACTGGTTCTTCATATCTGAAAGTTCTTCTTGTAAAGACGTGTTCTTTTCTTTCTCTTTTGAGTTTATGATTGCTGCTATGCAAATTTGTGACATCACATGTCATTGGGTTATCTTCATCTTCAGAGGATAAAGTGTCGCTTTTGTCAGTGATCCCTGCAAGTGACTTTTTGATGACGTATAAGCGTTGAATCATTTCATCAACGATAGCAACCCTTTCTTCAATCATAGGCGATGTTTGGTTACTCTCAATAGCATCTGAAATCATTTCTTTATCTGTAGAAATAAGAAAAATAGAAAAATGAATAAATAATGTATATATATATATATATATATATATATATATATATATATATATATATATATATATATATATATATATATATATATATATATATATATATATATATATATATATATATATATATATATATATATATATATATATATATATATATATATATATATATATATATATATATATATATATATTTGTTTTTAAAATATATATATGTATATATATAAAACAAAATAGGAAAAAATGACAATGTCTCTAGGCAACAGATTATTTAAAAAAACAAATTTTTCGAAAACTCCTGTTTCCTTCTTCAGTGGTATGGAAGTTAAAACTTCATACCACTGAAGAATGAAACAGGAGTTTTTGAAATATTGGTTTTAAAATATTCTGTTGGCTAGAGACATTGTCATTTTTCCTATTTTGTTTTGTTGTAATGGCCAATGCAATGGAACTTATCATATATATATATATATATATATATATACATACATATATATATATATATATATATGTATACATATATATATATATATATATATATATATATATATATATATATATATATATATATATATATATATATATTTATATTATATATATATATATATATATATATATATATATCTATATATATGTATATATCTATATATATATATATATATATACATATATATATATATATATATATATATATATATATATATATATATATATATATATATATATATATATATATATATATATATATATATATATATATATATATATATATATATATATATATATATATATATATATATATATATATATATATATATATATATATATATATATATATATATATATATATATATATATATATATATATATATATATATATATATATATATATATATATATATATATATAAGATGGCAATGACGATGACAAATGTGATATGGTGTACAAATTTAGGGGCAGTGGCCGTCGCACCCTCTTCAGGGCCTTATTTATCTGTCGTGTAATTGTTAAGAAATAATAAAAGAATATATTTCTGGAATTTAAGAAACGTTGTGCAGAAGAACTCCCTGTCCCTTATGGTGCTGCCCTGTTGTTTATGCCCAAAGATTTACCGTTTTTCTTACCTTTGGAAATACTCTGTAGTGTTTCACACCCGTTGTTATCAAGTTCATTCAATCTGCAATTGTTAAGAATAGCTTTGATACGTAAGTCGTCCAATCTTTCGTTTGTTCTTATCTTTGAACTTTCTTTTTCTTCCTACAAAGGGACAAACATTTTGATAACATCGTAAATAGTTTACAGAGGCGACGGAACAACCCCATCACCCTGACCATCGTCGGGGCAATTATTTGTTCGACAATAGTCTGACCAATGCTATACAATAATTATCTATGTGATATTAGGCTTATTCAGTATTTCACTGTAATGTTCTAATGTATGTATAACTAACGACTCTTCGTTTTCGTAAGAGTTCGCGATTAAAGGATTAGTTCAGAGGTCACTGCAAGCAAGTCTATCTTATATTAAAGAGGACTTCCAAAGAAACAAAGTAGTAAAGGAAGATTGAAAAAATCTTATTCCGTTAATGAGAGTTTAAAGTTTTGCATCATTTGTGTAGAAACGACTGAAATCAGACAAGTTATGATGTGATAGTCTCAGGTTCCTCAGTCCTAAGGTATTCTATCATATTTTGTCCTGCGATTTTGTTGCTTAAAAACCATGGGATATGTCAGAAAGTAGTAAAACTGAATTTAGTAAGGGTATTTATAATATACCACCTGAAGAAAGTTCGAGCTAGGCACTGACATTGGGAGATGAAGGGAGGGGGGGGAAAAGAGTGGGCAGGGTTACGTTTGCTGGGGGTGGAGATTTATGATGCAAACTGTAAACATACGAGTATGCGAGCTTAAATTGGTGAGGAGTATAGGAGTACTAAGCTGCAGTGGCGTAGAACAATTTTTTTCTTGGGGGGCTGAAGCTTTATTTCTCCAAGGATATCGACCCCCATCCTCACCCGGATGTTTAGCGCTTTGGACAATTTTTCTCTTTTTTTTTTTCCAAAGAAGAATAAAAAAGTGACATTCTTGTTATCTTTTTTTGAACTCTAGCAGACTTGCTAACAGTCATCAAAAGGCACAAGTTGTGCCTAACTTGGGGTCCCCAAAGCCTAGCCAATAAGAGTCCGTTTCAAATATATAAATATGTTTGTATAGGTCTATCACTTTTTACAAAAAGGATTCGACCGTAGACTCCAGGCCATGGAGCTAAAAAAGAGACCAGGCAGATACACAAAAAGAAAAGACACGTGTTAGTCTATAAAACATGTTTACTCAAAATGTCCAAGCTTACATCTATAAAACAACCTTCTTTTACATATCTGAGCATGATGGAAGCTGTTTTCAGGTATATCCTGTCAGCTCATGGGACCAATTTAAGTAAGGGGTTGTCCAGCCAATAACAAAACAGTTCTTTCTCTATGAGCATTTTTTCTCTTTATACATGTACAGTTATATTCAAACACTCCTGGGAAAAATAATTATGCAGCCTGCACTCAGAGTCTGCGGTAGCACGCAAATGTTATGTTTAATACAGCTTCGATCAGCTCAAAATGATTATCAGGGTGCTAAGAAATAATAAAGGCTCCATCGAAATTGCATTACTTTTTTTCTTCAACATAATCGAAGAAATTAAAACATATGACAATATCCTATAAAGTTATATTATTTAAAGTGGGTATAAATAAGTCTTATAAAAGGTTTTTGTATATGAGAAATGGGAGGGCTAAAGCATAGTTTAGCCCCCCTGAATTTTGACTGGGAGGCTAAAGCCCCCTCCCGCTTCCTACGCCCTTGTTAAGCTGCATTAATCTTATGATGAGATCAGCTGGTAGTACACATGTAACTAATAATAAGTCGCATCAGTGTTAAAGGGAATGGAGTTAGGGTATATGATAAGCGCTTCAAATTTGCGTATTGTGCGTGTGTGTGTGTGTGAGGATGGTTGTACAGGAGGGATTAGAGAAGTGTGTATGTAAGTGCACATTCTGTTTTTGAATTTACACTATATTCTGTCATCTCATTTGCGGGGCAAGAGGGGACAGGACCTCTGAAACTGGGGGACATGCTTCTCCCCCCCCCCCCCTTCCCCCTCTGGCTACGCCCCTGAGTTCGATTACAAACTTTCTTTAAAATACATTTACAATTGTTAAGAATGTGAGGATGAAAACATCAACTTTTCATAGTAGACTTACTTCACCTGACTCATTTCTACACAGATAAGACAGAGCTTTAAACTTGAATGTCTTCTTAACGGAATAAGATTTTTGAACGCTTACTTCACCATTTCGTTTCTTTTAATATCCTCGTTCAAATAAGATGGACATGCGTGACCACTGAATTAATCCTGTAATATTTCACGAGGAAAATGAAACTCTATAATTTGTTTGTTAGAAGTGTGTCATCGTATAATTTTACCGAGAATAGGCCTAGGCTAAATAACCGCGATACTTAAAATGAATTTCAAAGTATATAAGGCTACCAAGTCTAGAAGAATTTATCCTCATAGCAATATTGTTGCTGACTCTGTCAGAAAATGCAAAAATAAAGTTCATCCAAAATGCTAAATGCGCAGAGCTTCATGAAGCCTCGCCCCCTGGACCCTCACCAGGGTTTACCCATGGACCACCGGGGCCCTCAAGTGGGCCTGTGAACCCCCATGCCGTTTGGGTTCACGCTTAGCGTGAACCTGGTCGGCCCAATAACTTCAACCTTCCTCCGCCTCTGATATATGATTTGTCTTTGTGAAAACATTTTACACAAAACTCACCATTATCTTTTGCTCTTTTTCTAAAGCATCACACATTTCTAGATTGTCAACTTCTGCCTTGATGTCAGCGATGAACGACAAAAGGGTGCTGCGTACGGCATCATATTCTTGCAAGTGACTGACGGCTGACGATAACTGGATGTTTAGACTGCATATAGTTTCATCTTTATCTGAAACTTCTTTAACTTTATCTTGCGTAAAGATGTTCAGCACGTCATATCGACTTTTCAGGTCAGTTATCAGACATTCTTTTTGTATCAGAGATTGCTGAAGATGGTGTATCTGAAAAAATAAAAACAGCAATTTGTAAAGCTTTTTATCGTTTCAGCCAATCTCGTCTTACGAAATTTAGAAAATGTATATACAAAATTGCAGAAAATGGATTTCACTTATGTAGTGCCATTCATTATATTCTTACACGTACAAAAAAAAAATACAAACCTGCAACTCCATTCCAGCGAAAGATCCTTGCCGTGTCACGTGCTCATCAACTTCAGATGAATCTTCATCTTGAAACTGAATTTCATCATCTTCTGTTTCCTCGCACGTTTCATCTTGGTCATCTCTTTTGCTTTCTTCAAGGTACATGAGAAACGGATCCTCCTCTTCTTGTACTTTATTGCTTGGTGCCTCCATCTCTTCCTTCATTATTCTATTAAGCACCTTTTCTTCTTCGCCCATCACTCTATCAACAATCATTGCATCACCATCATTTCCGTTAAGAGCAAGTTCATTAGTTGAAATGGTGTTGGCATGGTTGCTCTTGTCTGTAAATTAGAGTTTAAGATAATGTGGTTACTTTAAAATGACCAGTATGTTTATAATAATCTGTGATACACTTTTGGATGACATTTACCACCAAATCTGTCAATAATTCAGTTTTATTCAAATCTTTTGAAATTTGGTAGCTATCGATATTTGCATATACTACTTTATAGTAAACACGAGAGCTTGTAAAATGACTGAATGACGGATACTGCGTGGTAGTGTTATTCACAAAGAAAAAGCCTGTAAAGGAAGCATCTGATTGTACCCCATCGATATGAATGACAGTAGAGTTTATGAAGATATGTTTGTTAGCAAGTATAACACGGTATTCTAGGGGTAAGGGCAAAAACATTAAATTTTAGAATCATGATTTATATTTTGACTTATAATCTCAAATATTACATAAGTTCTTACGTACTCTGTTGGATATGTTTTCCAACTGGTTCGATTTGGTTTAAACTTCTTGCGTGAGTAGCTGAATCACATAAAACGCCTCTTTAGCTGTTAGAGGAATAAAGAAATGAAATGGAAAATTTCCATGCAACACGAATCAAACGTGAAAACAGAAGACATCATAATCAGCAGATTAGATGTAGCTTTGAGAAAACCCCGTCTCAACAAAATCCATAGCACGATGTATATATTAACACTATCTTAGCGTAACTGTCAGTCTGTGATTATAAGACAGTGTTGAAAGTTAAGATATGGGATTTTTAAATGAAAAATAAAATGAAATAAAAAAGATCAATATTGAAATGAAGGTGGATGGATTCAGAGGTGCATTATGACACAGCCGAGAAGCCACCCCTACTATTTCTCGTAAGCCGTGACTTGTGTTTCACCTTGCACTACAAACATAACATAACATAGCAAGAATACGGGCTTAGAAGGGTTATTCACCATAAAAAGCCCAAACTAACACCACCACCACCACAAAAAAAAAAAAAAACTAACACCAATGTTGACCTTTGAAAACCACCACAGAATTGGAGCTAAAAAAAAGCAAACCATTCCATTCATTAACAACTCTTTGCGAAAAGCTAAAACGCCGAATATCTATCCGTGAGAACTCTTTTTTCAAATTCAAACTGTTACCACGTGTCACATGAGGATTAGCTGACACATGCAAGAAATAACAGGAAGTCAAAGCATCACTACCAGATAGGAATTTAAAACCTGAGATTGCCACCCCTCCACAAAACAATCCATTGTTCTATCCATCATTTTCGTAAGATTATTGTTTTTGTTTTTCTTTCAAACATTACTTGAAAAAGATTAAATTTCTTACCGACATGTTCAGTAAAGAAGACTTCAGTCATTTCTCCTGGCAGATTGAACTCACAATTCGGAGTAACAATCACCGAGGTATCACCACGATCACTCATATTCACGTTAAGTTTCGTCATTCTGGAAGAACAAATGTTGATTTCCAACTTTAAGATTCGTCATCACAAGCAGAAAGAGACACAATGAGACGAAATGACAGTGATATCTGAACTGTAGCCATGCAGTCGCTGGGAGACGGGAGGGGGTTACAATGTTCACCGGTCCCCAATTGTTATTAGTATTTTCCCACATCGTAAATTTTACCACTGCCCCTGTCCCCTCCATACACAAAATTGTAACAAATTAATGTACAAATTAAATTCTTTCTTCCACAACATTTTAACATTTCTCAAAGTTTCCAGTTAAAACAGAATCCCAGAATTGTATGAAAGGTAGCTCTACAGTGCTGTAGACATCATCTCAATATTGCTGATCACAAACGCACTAGAGAGGAGGACGGGGGGGGGGGGCAGATAATTAAGTTATTTCTAAGCAAATAAAACATAACATATATACCAGTATACAGTAACGCAGGATATATATCTGGTCTAAAATCTGTTCTTTAATATTTTGGTTGAAACCAAAGCATTCTGTAAAACTTTAATACGCGATTCTATAGCCTACATATGTGGATTGAAACTTATTTCTAAACATATTAGACATTAATCTGAACTAAAACCCCGTAATTCAAGTAACTTTCCATCTTCAACAACTAAACAATCTTCAATGCCCGAAGCATAGCCCTTGTAATCATAATTAAACAACGAAAGCAAATAATAAATTCTTACCTTGAAACAATTCTCTTTGATAGTTTTCGAATATTAAAATACGTCTGTTATTGAAGTAGTTATATATCGATATGACAAACTTTTATTAGCGTTTCTACAACAAACATTATAGCAACCAATCAGAAACGAGTATCATTATCGTATGATATCAAATGAAATGGAAAGTATTGCATTCAACCAATGAGATGTTAGTTTATTTGTTTCGTTATCATTACGCGCGCGTCGCGGATCAATGCCGGAAATCGTGAACTCTTCGGCGCCTGTTGGTTTGAGCTTCGCACCAAATAACGTGTGCATACTATGCGAACGGTTAGAGTGGATGTGCCACATATCTTTATTAGATATCTGTGGGATGTGCACTGCCTCCGTTCGCGCTTTTTTCGCGTGCCCATTGAACACGATAGCCCACGAATATGACAATAAACTAACTCCACCGGGTAATTAGCAAACAAACAATTAAGGAAAATGTGCAAAGAATCTCAAAAAGAATGTGCAAGGCAAAACAAGAACGTAATTTTTCGCGCGCTTAAACTTACGCACGGTGCATAAAATAGAGGATATTTACTGACGTCATCCGCGCACGATGCACGGTCAAGGAATAATTAACAAACAAAGAGCGCACAGGGAAATTCGCTCTTAATTTGCCGCCACGTATTGGCATCTTAAATAAAAAAACATTCATTTATGGTTATTTTGCGTTTAAGAAATGGTTATTTTTGCATTTTCTATAAAAAAATCCATTACTGAAGTTTGTTTGCTTTTCACATTGTCAATAAACGTAATTATGTACAATGGGCATAACATACAAACTATTACATCCGGTACCCAAGAGGTATCCAGCTAATTATGCACATACACACAAACAACGAGCGCATGGGTAACTAGGCGCGTGATTCCAACGCGCTGAAGAATTCTGCGCTGCTGAGATGATTTCTTGCAGTGATGTTACGAAACAAATAAACTAACATCTCATTGGTTGAATGCAGTACTTTCCATTTCATTTGATATGATATAATAATGATACTCGTTTCTGATTGGTTGCTATAATATTTGTTGTAGAAACGCTAATAAAAGTTTGTCATATCGATATCTAACTACTTCAATAACAGACATATTTTGATATTCGAAAACTATCAAAGAGAATTTTTTCAAGGTAAGAATGTATTATTTGTTTTTGTTATCTTATTAAAATTACAAGGGGTTAGAATTTGTTTCAAAGGTAAGACTTGTATTGCTTGCTTTCATTATTTCATTAAAATCAAGCTACAAAGGCTATGTTTCAGAGATTGAAGATGCATTAAATAGAATATTACTTGAATAACGAGTTTTAAATCAGGTTACTCTCTAATATGTTTGTAAGTAAATTTCAATCTACATATATACAATAGGCCTAGAATCGCGTGTTTATGGTCAGAAAGCTCCAACTACAAAAATGATGGATAGAATAATGGATTGTTTTGTGGATGGGTGGCAAATTCAGGTTTTTAAAATCCTATCTGGTAGTGATTCTTTGACTTGCTGTAATTTCTTGCATGTTTCAGCTAATCCTCATGTGACACGTGGTAACAGTTTGAAGTTGAAAAAAGAGTTCTTACGGATAGATATTTGGCGTTTTAGCTTATTTGCAAAGAGTTGTTAATGAGTGGAATGGTTTGCCTGAGTGGATAGTTAGCTCCAATTCTGTTCACAATTTCAAAGCCAACATTGATAAGTTCTTTACTAAATCTGGGCGTCTTTTATTTTTCATTTTTTATTTTTTTGTGGTGGTGGTGGTGTTAGTTTGGGCTTTTTCTATGGAGTGATTCACCCTTCTTAGCCCGTCATCTTGTTATGTTAAATACACAAGCATCTAAGATGGGGGCGAGTAAGACTTCTGAAAAATTATTTGGAAATATTGTCTCCATTGTCTCCCCCTTCCCCCTCCCCTTCCTCACTGCAAGGTTGTAGGTCTATAGTTCAGATATCAGTCAATTCGTCTCCGAAATTTTCTTTCCTTGTGGTGACGAATCTTCAAGTTGGAAATCAACATTTGTTCTTCCAGAATGACGAAACTTAAGGTAAATATGAGTGATGGTGGTGCTACCTCGGTGATTGTTACTCCGAATTGTGAGTCCAATCTGCCAAAGGAGAAATGACTAAAGACTTGTTCACTGAACATATCGGTAAGAAATTTGACTGTTTTCAAATGAGGTATTGATTTTCATTTATTTTTTTATTTAAAAAGCCCATATCTAATATTTTTAACATTTACCTTATAATGACGTGTGGTAACACTAATATATTGCTGATATATGTCGTAACTGAGAATTTGTTGAGACGGGGTTTTCTCAAAACTCCATCTAATCTGCTGATTATGATGTCTTATGTTTTCAAGTGGGATTCACGTTGCACTGAAATATTCCATCATTTCTTGATTCCTCAACAGCTAAAGAGGCGTTTTATGTGGCTGGGCTTCTCACACAAGAAGGTTTAAACCAAGTTGAACCAATTGGAATACATATCCAACAGAGTAAGTAAGATCTTTATTTGTAAATTGTAGCTTTCCATCCTGATAAATCGACATTTTACTAATATTTCATTGATACCACATTGTAATCCGCTTGGTGCCAGCTTCCCAACATGACTGAATAGCGTATATCTGTAAGGGAATTGCAAAGCGTGAATTGCTAAAGATGTATTCATCACATCAATTCTATTAGTATGGACGGGATCACAATCAGATGCTTCTTTATTGACATTTTCTTCGTGCATGACACTACCAGTATGCTATATCCGCCCCTTTTTAGGTCTCGTTTCATATGTATAATCTGATAACGCAAATATCGATAGCTATCACATCTCGATAGAGCTGAATAAGATGTGAATACAGATTTGGTGATAAATGTCATTCAGAAAATAATCATAGATTATTATAAATACTTTATTAGGTAACAGGTCATTTCCAAGTCAGGTGATTATCTTAAAATCTACTTTACAGACGAAAACAACCATGCCAACGCCATTTCAAGTAATGAAATTGCTCTCAGAGGTAATGATGCTAATGCCGAAAAGATTATTGATAGAGTGATGGGCGAAGAAGAAAAGGTGCTTGCTGACATAAGACAGGAAGAGACCGAGGCACCAAGTAATAATGCACAAGATTTGGAGGATTCGTTCCTCGTGTACCTTAAAGAAAGCAAAAGAGATGACCTTGATGAAACGTGCGAGAAAACAGAAGATGATGAAATTCATTTTGAAGATAAAGATTCATCTAAAGTTGATGAGCACGTGATACAGCAAAGATCTTTCGCTGGAATGGAGTTGCAGGTTTGTATTTTCTTGTCGTAGTTGTAAGGATATAATGAATGACATTATATTTACGTGAAATCCGTCATTTGCAATTTTTGGTTTAAAATATTTTCCCATTTTTAGCGATATGAGATTGACTGAAACAAAAATAAAGTTTACCAAATTGCAGTTTTTATTTTTCAGATACACCATCTACAGCAATCTCTGATACAAAAGGAATGTCTGATAACTGACCTGAAAAGTCGATATGACGTGCTGAACATCTTTACGCAAGATAAAGTTAAAGAACTTGCAGAGAAAGATGAAACCATTTGCAATCTAAATTATCCAGTTATCTTCAGCCGTCAGTCGCTTGCAAGAATATGGTGCCGTACGCAGCACCCTTTTGTCGTTCATCGCTGACATCAAGGCAGAAGTTGACAATATAGAAATGTGTGATGCTTTAAAAAAGAGAAAAAGATAATGGTGAGTTTTGTTATAGGCGGCTGAGGATTGATATTGATACTTTACAAAGTAATATTCTTCAATTTCTTAAACAACACAAAAAGCGATCATATTTTAAAAGACAAAATAAAGGAATGAAATGAAGTTTGATTTATAAGATTGTGTAATAGATTCTCACAAATTAAAATCATATATTCACGATGTTATCATAATGTTTGTCCCTTTGCAGGAAGAAAAGAAAGATCAAAGATGAGATCAACCGAAAGAGTTGACGACTTACGTATCAAAGCTATTCTTAACAATTGCATATCAAATGAACTTGATAACAACGGGTGCGGAAAATTACAGAGCATTTGCAAAGGTAAGACAAGGGGTAAATTGTTTGGGTGTTAACAGTGGCGGCGACGCCATAAAGGGCAGGAAAACTTCCTCACATTCTTTTCAATCATGCTTTGTAAAATGTTTTTTCAGGAAGAAGGAAATAAAAATAAAAAACCGCTTTTGTCCAATTCATCGCGGGGGTTAGGGGAGGGGTTGAGGGGTTCTCTCCTCAGCTTGATTCTTCAAATTGAGAAAGATATATTCTTCCACATATTTGGAAAAATACAGCTCAGCGGGACTCCTGAAGGGGGAGCCATAGTCCCAGCCCCTATTGACACAATTATATGTACACCATAACATATTTGTCATTGGTATTGTCATTTGATATTAAAGGTGTCTATTCTACGTAGAAAATTATCATATTATATATTAATTATCATATTATATATTAATCACTATATTATATATTAATCATCATATTATATATAAATTATCATATTATATACTAATTATCATCTTATATATTAAATATCATATTATATTTTAATTATCATATTATATATTAATTATCATATTATATATTAATTATCATATTATATAATAATTATCATATTATATATTAATTATCATATCATATATTAATTTTTCTTATTTCTACAGAGGAAGAAGTGCTTTCAGATGCTCTTGAGAGTAACCAAACATCGCTTATGATTGACGAAAAGGTTGTTATTGTTGATGAAATGATTCAACGCTTATACATTATCAAAACATCATTTGCAGGGAACACTGACAAAGGCGACATGTCATCTTCTGAAGATGAATATATACTGATGACATGTGACGTCACAAATTTGCATAGCAGCAATCCCGAACTCGAACACGAGAAAGTAATGAACACGTTTTTACAGGAAGAAGTTTCAGAGATGAAGAACCAGTATAATTTGTTGAAAGATGAACTGGATGCATCACGTTATGAACTCCGAAATAGTCAGAAACATTGTGACCTGATGACGAGATGGTTGGAGGAGACAATCAAAGAGAAGGAAGTGATGATTGATTTAATTAAGAATAGACAATGAACAAAGAGTTCACGAAAATGAAGTCAGGAGAGCTTGCCCCTTTCTATGTGACTGTCTTTGAACCAGTGAGAGCTTCCAAAAAATGAAAGAACGAAACAATATTACAAATTAACTATATACCTAAACCAGTGTTAATATTATCTTGCCAAAGTTCTGCTTACCACCGTCGCCTCGACAACAATCCGTTCTGCATGCCAAGAAATCTTAATCCATGATCATAAAAAAAAAAAAAATTCAGTTTAAATGTAAAACTCAAAATAACATATCAATGTCCTTTGCACAAAGATTTATTATTAACAGAAATATTTTTTGAAAGTTTTAAACGGTTCCATTTCTTTACTTCTTTTTATTTACTTTTTTAAACTCGTTTTCTTGATTGAGAGAAAGGACGTAAATAATCTGTAAGAGTTTGATAGGATTGCGCTGATTATATAGTTTTTGTGTTTATGCAGAAAAGTGGTTAAAATTAATCTATCGTATGTTCTGTGATCACGGGAAATATAGTGAGACCCCTACACCCCTCCACCCTCCCACAACTGCGCTAAATATTTCCCAACAGTCCGAAGGTAGACAGTCGCTAAAAGGTTAGATTGGGTTAAGGAATAATACAACAATATACGAATAAGAAGAAAACTTATTTTTTCTGTTATTTAAAAGGTTCCCAATAGAATTTGGTTCCAAATTGAAGACTTTTTATGCCAATTGATGATTAATTCTTATACAGATCATGAAGGCCGTCAGAATATTTGTTTCCAATGTCTCGTTACTATTCAGGATTACGTCAGGGCGGCAACTTGCCTCAACATTAAATCTTGTGTTGAGGGTTCTATAAATGAGTCGAATGTGTTATGCATCGTGGTCATGCAAGTTCATCTTATAAAGTTATATTAAAGAGAGCAAAATGACATACATGCATGACATACATGCGTGCGTGCGTGCTATGCATACATACATGAATACAAACGAATCGGCGCACATGAACTTTGATTTGACTGGGCTGGGACGGGAAGTGATTGAACAACGCGTTATCACTGCTTCTCTTCTCGAATAGTGTTCAGAGAACCGGGCAGGGGGTGACTGTCCTGCCGTCGGACCGACAGCTTAACGTCCCTCCGAAGGACGGTGTGCGCCATTCAACCATTGTCACTTCTCTCAACAGCTGAATGAGGAGTAGAAGCTGCAGACAAAATGCTTCCTCTTTGATATTCGGCGTATCTATCTAAAATCGCGTTGACCTGACCGAGGCTTGAACCCGGAACCTTCCAGCATCTCAGTCGTTCGCTCTGCTAACTGAGCTACCTATTCTTAAAAACCTGATTTATTTAAGGAGATATTTAAGTTTAAATTTGTGTATGATTTGTGTAGAAACGACTGAATTCAGATTAGTTGTGACGTCACATCCTCAGATTCCTCAAAGTCTTTATGTATTCTATCATATTTTCCCTGCAATTTTGTGGCTTAAAATATGGGATATGTCTGTATGTCAGGTTATTATGATTTAGTAATAAGGGTTAATTGATAATTTGCAGCCTGAAAAAAACATTCAAATAGTAAAAGCGTTAATCAATTTCCTTTCTTTAAAATAAATCAAACATATGTTAACTAAGTGAGAGGATGGGGTGCCAACCTTTCATAGTAGACTTACAACACCAGTCATTTTTACACAGATATATGAATTTCTCCTAAACGGGTTAAGTTATTGAATTAGTTTCTTCACCAATTTATTTCTATCAAAGTCCTCTTTTATATAAGATAAACTGACTTATACTAAAGTAATCCTGTAATCTTCGTCTGAATGATATGAATCAGTTCATCACGTGGCAAACGCTTAAAAGTTGCACGTGTCGTGTCGCTGCAGTTGCTGATCATTTTGCGGTCACTGATTATGAAGCAGCCTTGGACTGGTCATTGTGAAATATCTTTCAATTTTCTTCAACTTTCGACCAATTTCCTTCATTTTCAAGACATGTTCTTTAATCTTCGGTAATTATCCTGCATTTTTGTGGAATTTCCTTCAATTTTCGAAAAATGTTGTTAAAATTTGAGCAATTTTACCTCTAAACCGGGAAGAAGGCATGCAATTACCATGAACGTAAAATCCTCTCCGGGAAGAATCCCTTGCATGCAGTTCCAACTTCCTACGCCTCTGCACCGGTGCAGACTGGCAGAGACTTTCTGTCAGAACAATCATACATTTTTGTCAAATAGATTTATCAGCACCCCCCCCCCTCCCCCCTCCCTCCTCTTTTCTCCATCCCGCCCATTCGTCGAACCTATACACGCTAAAAACGCTAAGTGATTCAATATAACACTTTCGTCGGTGTTAAAGATTTACTATTTGTAACTCTCAACAGTGAAATTTCTTGAAGCAACACATTTTTTGTTAAAGTAAGCGAATACTCATATCCCACGTGGTACTGAAGCTTGGGATAAATTTCCCAAGCGTTTAAAGTTCGACCCACACACTAAGTCAATAGGAGAGCATAGGGGCATTGTGGGTAATATCGCGTAATGGCGGTCACCATAGCTTTTCTATCTCCAACTACTGGGAGATATTTCATCTCCAACTTTTTTTAGATCCCCCTTACTGCAGATTGTTATAATATATGAATTTTGGTTTAAACAGTTTAATGTCAAGCTTGACGGCGGTAGGCATTCCGGTTCGTACCTCGATCGGGAGAACAGTTTTGTTCTCCTAATCGGGTGATCCTTTACAGAAGTATCCCACAATGCATCTATCCAAGTTTTAAGTTTGTATAGGAATAACATAAAAAATCAGACACATTTCGAGCGCTGGAAACTCAACCACTGCGAAGGATTCAAATTTTTCTTCACGATTTGAAATAATGGCATATGAATTATCTATTAACCGTGCCCTTTTAAAATTCATCGTGCGATTTTTGACTCAAATTTGAAGAAAAATGATCATAAATCTTATTATGTGTTACTGTTAGGCAGACGCGCTTTAACAAGGTTTTCTGAAATTATGATAAATAACTTGGGGATTTGTGAAAATTGTTTAGCAATAACTACTTGATAGCAACGAAGTTGTTTAACTTTCGCGGAATTGAACATGAATAAAGCAAACTTTGTTAGAAACCTTCAATGAAACAACTGATAAGCGTATAAGACTGAAACTTCACAATAACAATGGCGGCTTTCATATATCACTGTAAGCTCAATGCGCATGCTTGAGTCTCCCGATTGGGGGACTAATTAAGTCCCCCTGATCGGTGGTACGAACCGAACTGGAAGGGGAGGGTATCGGCCCGAACCCCCATTAGAAGATCTATACCCTCGTATATCTCTATAGTATTGGAGGCCGTTCTCCCGTTAATATGTCTGTACTTCGGGTACCATTAAAAGTAGCAAGAAGAGGGAGATTTCTCAGACACAAATTTAGGGAAGAAGTTTTGGACACGCTACGATTTTTTGGACAGCTCATTCACAATCAGTTGGCATGGGGGCACGTGTCCCTTCCCACTTTTCTGAAAAATGACCAAAAAATGCCATGCCTCTCAATTACTGTCAAAGGTGCAAGAACTGGTAGAACGTGCGCAACCTCCTTTTTTTTCTTTTTTTTTTACCACATTGCATGTTTCAAAATAAAATGCTTCTTAATTACTGATCCAAAAATAGTTGGAAACTGGCAGCTCATAGGCGTCACCAAGAGTAGGGGAGGGAGGGGGGAGGGGTGCGAACGACCCTTCTTTTTTCGTTTAACAAAATTGTAATGTTATGTTTTTAAAGGTATTCTAATAAATCACATGCGTCACCAAAGAGGGTGGGTCGCCTATCAGAAAATATTTCTTCAAGAAGTTATGAAATAGGCCTATCCCCAAAATTTACGTATTTCTACACGTTTTATTACATCAACAAATTATATAAATGCAATGATGGTATGCTGTTACTGTACACAGCTCTAGCTCCAAGGCGAGTTTCTGGACTGACCCGCACCTGAACCCCCGTGATTGTATCTATATGTTAGTAACCAAGGCTATGAAATATATGCCCTGGTATATAGGTTTAGTTCCTAGCAGAAATTATACTATATTCACAGAAAGCATAGAAATAAGATGTGTGGCACGAAAAACTTCCGAAAATTATGCAATCCTTTGAATGCTGTATAGCAACACTCCCATGGTTCAGTTACCCAGGTGTGTAGAAAAAAAGCATGCAAAGATTCATAAAAACGTCAAATTCCATTAACTTTTAGGCCCTCATAGTGACTAAAATCGCAGACCATCCGGGAGCTTCGCCCCTGGACCTCATCGAGGCCCTTAAGCGGACCCCTAGACACCACGCAGATTATCTCGCGCTTCGTGTGTGTAAAAAAATGAAGTAAAGTAGGACGCCATATTTTGTGATTCGACCCCCTTTTATATTCTCTGGTGACACCTATACAGGTGCAGGGGCTCAGTGGTTAAGAAGACATGCTCGTATTGAAAAGTTACTGGGTTCAATACCTGTCGCGAGCGCTATGTCCCTGTGCAAGACACTTTACTCTACACTTGCTTCAATTAACTCAGGTGCAAAATGAGTATCAGCACTGCTGTGGAGTTGATCTGGGTCCCGTCCAGTGGGAGTCATGTACTCTCAACCGCTTGCGTTATGGGAATCGGGGATAAGCACCGCACCGGCCCTATGAACCTAATGACAAACTATGATTTGTCATGATATTCCACCAAAAAAAACCAAAATTCGCACCCCGAGATGGCTCCAAAAAATGAAAAAAGGACAGCTAGTCGTGCACTCTATCTGTCATGTCTACAACGTTCAATGGTAATGACAAAACTTTTAATATCTTCGTTTCACGTCCAGGCATATTCGATCAGTCGTTTGGTGTGTTTTAGCGACCCAATGAAAGTTGGACATTTGCGTAATGATATGCGATTTCAATTGCGCAAACAAATCATTGTATTTGAAACTTCATCAACAATCTACCTTAGGATAATACTGGATACAGGTTGCAAAACCTCAAGTTCCAGCTCTTGTGTTGGTGTGAGCAATTTAATACAGGGCAGCTTCATGGTCAAAGCTTAAATGCTCTGAGCTCAGACTTTTTTAAACTATTGATGCAGTGTTGCTTAGGAATTCCAATAGCTAACTATAGTTACAAAGCAATGATGTGTTGGCTCTACGCAGAACGAGTTTGATTTGATGGCCGCGTGTAGCAGTGACAGAAGTGTGGAGATTGAGAATGGAGGACACTCTAGGATCATAGTAACAATTTAGCTTGAGTCTCTGCAAACGACCTTGGTAGGACAGATTATTTAAAACAGGAACTACAACAAAAGGTGTGACCTCACAAGTGATTTGAAAAGGAGGATCAGATTATCTTTATCAATATAAGTGAATGTGCGTCAGATTAGGCTAAGAATGCTGTTGGTTTTCAGTGACTGTGGAATTGATGTGACCATCAAAGGAGAGCTGAGATTTAACATTAAAAGTAGAGCTGAGATCTGACATTAAAACAACGAAGTCCTTTCAATTACACAAGCGAGTCATTGTTTTCTGAACTTTCAAGCATTTGCATATCATTATGCATATGTCCAACTTTCACTGGGTGGCAAAAACACACCAAACGACTGATCAGATACGCCTATACAGAGAGCCAAAGATGCTGGAAGTTTTGTCAGTACGATTGACATGATTGAACGGTGCAGATTGAGTGCGCGAGTAGCTGTGTTTTTCAAACTTTAGGACTTTATATTCCGGTGAACTTTAATCTGCGATGGACGACGTCCCGTTCAGGGAAGTCGTTGTGTTCTCATTTTCTTACGCCATGGAAACCGAGGATAAGCACCTGCCCTATCAGCCTATGGTTTGAATGGTTTAGCTTTAGAATTAAGTTAATTGCCTCTTGCTTAATTATTGGAAATTTTTGGCTTTATTAGTGAGATGAGGAATAACATGGATGCAATTTACAACAACATGCCTTTGATAATCTGGTCAGGTACCTTACACTCTACAAAAAAGATAAAAAATAGATCATTTTTTAAAGAAATACATAAGCAGATACAAATTTGTCTTGGATCTGTAATTATGACATGCGCACTCTTCATAGATCACGTTTCAACCCACTTCCAATCCTTGAAATGTAATAACTCCTTAAATTCACGGGAATATTCCTTTTAAAACCATCATGGTACAATTGGACTAAATACATTAATCAAAATCGGTTAAAAATGGACCATTTAACAGCGTTTTAAATATTTCAGGCATTCAAATTTTGTGATATTACAGTGCGAAACGTTAGTATTTTTTTTTTTGAATCCTTTGTTTTTAAATTGTATACAGGCGCGGATCCAGTCATTTCCGAAAGGGAGGGGGGACATCAGTTCTGATTAACCTTTGTTCTATTGTGCATGGGATTTGATACTCTTTATGAACTTATTCTTCTCACACTCTACAGCTCTAGCTCTAAACTTATGTAGATTTTCAATCATAATTTCAACAAGAATGCAAAAGGAGACTAAGTGCGTGGTAGACTAAGTATGTGGTCTGAAGGGGAGGGGGCGGGGGCACCCCCTGGATCCGCGCCTGGTCTATCATAATTCTTTACAGTCGTACTGCAAATTCTGACCAAACGTTTTGTAGTTATGTTTTTGTTTGTCATGCCCCCAATACACTATTCTAACAGGAAATAGATTTTCGCATCATTTTCAGTGACTAAGATTTAGGAAAAAATTTAGAGAATGACGACAAGATTTGGAGCAGTCCATTCCAAATTTCGCATGA
>JAIGNY010002109.1:25000-152500 GCA_020152595.1 Chiridota heheva
CCCGTAGGCTTCTACTATGGATTCGGCCCTGGACGCCACCAGGAGCCCTTCAGCGGGTCCTGTATCCCATGCCGCAAAACTCACGCTTCGCACTTGACATCTCGCCTACGGCAACACACATTCATGATTGATCGATCACCCCCCAACCCCTTACTTTTTGAGAAGGATCTATGCCAGAGCGGACTGGTTTGGGTCGGGCATTCGGGCGGTCGCCCGAAGGGCTGGTCGGTCTGTGGGCCGCTTTAGTGGTTAACACAACACAAAATTAAAAGTTGCTATAGTTATACTTTCAAGAGGGCCTTAAACAAATTTCCCGGTGGGCTTTTTGATCTGTTTCTTTGATGAACATTGATTAAGAAAGCAATAACATTTGAAGAAAGCGCCCCTTGAAACATGCATGGAATGAAACAGCCACTGTCATTTTTATCCTGTTTCAAGGACATTAGCTAAACGAGCTAACCATTAATTACGCAATCATTTAACCACAAAGCTTGTTATAATACGAAGTGAAGTCATGTGGAAATGAAATAGACAACTTTAAACTTCATTGACCGCTTGTCAGTGTCACGTAATCGTTCATGCTGTTACTAGAATGCCATAGACACAGAAAACCAGGATGGAGTAGTGTTCAAGGGGCGGATTCTGTAATGAACAAATCAAAATAAAAAGCAAAAAGAAGAATTTAGAAAAAGAAAAAGTAAATTTTGTGCAATATTCAGTTCTCCGACATACATTAAACTCAGAATTCAAAACTAAAATCCTGTGAAAGTGGATGGGATCATGTGATGAAGAGCACGTGGTAAACTAATGTTTGAAATAAAACAGTTGGATGAACTATGGATAATGAATATGTACAGGAAATCCAGTAAAAAGCATGAAAATATAAGTTCCCATCACAATTGCTTAAAATTGATCATTTCAGAACTTTCGGAATTTCGAGGGTTTTATTTACATGCAACATTGTATGTAAAATTGTTGAAGTATGGACGGGCATACCATTAGATTATCTTATGCATCCAAACCCACTGTTTTTAAATCATGGGCCACAGTTGTAAAAAAGGGCTAAGCTAGTTTAACAGTTTAACCCATATGGGATATATGAATGTATTGTTCTCAGCTGGAAACGATTCCTTAAATCGTATCTAATCGTTGTAATGATATTAGAAATACGGTACTTTACCAAGTAGATATATCATTGGTCCTGTGAATGGTGACAAGGCTAGTCGACTGTTAAATTGCCCCTGTACTCTATATGGCAATCCAGTGCATTTTTTGACATGATAACAAGACGATCATTTTGGTCGCTCAGTCAAAATAATTCTGAGACACCGAACGACCAGGATTTTTACCTTAAATTCTTTATTATAATTACAAGAAATAATGTCATAACTTATAAATGTGCCAGAGTGACTATTTGTAACTCGAGCTATTTCTACATGAGCATTGTGCCAAGTCTTTTTAAGTAAAACTTTTCCTTTAATTTTGAAGGTGCAAAAGTTTATCTCTTCCTTCGAGCCTCGCACCAGGCTGCCAGGGACCTATGGTAGTATGGGTGATTGTGGTCGCCCAGTGAAGTTTTCTTTAAAAAATGCGCTATGACCTTGTGACCAGGGACCTGATGGTGTGATTTTCTCAAAACACCAATTACGCGATTAAAGGTCTTAACTGGTATACAATCTGCCAACAGATAACTCAGCTACAAAGATAAAGGAGACAAAAATGAAAAAAAAAGTTCCAAAATAAAACTCGATTGATGTAAATTGTTTAACTTAAAGAAGAATTCAATATAGACACGAATATAGACCTTACAGGCCGCGTTGACAATTGGTATTAATCATTCAGCCGCAATACGATTGTTCGTGGGCTCGAGGTACGTGATGTTTAACTTTGTCTGTTATTCAGGCTCTGAATAACAATTACTGTTTTTAGCATTAATTGTAATTTCAAAACAGTTTGTAATAAACTGTCACAAACACTTGCATTTATTAGATTACTTTCAGGCAAAGAGAAAAATATTTTCAATGACAATGATTACAAATTTCATTTTATTTTTCGGAGAAAGGCTGGTTTCTGCTCTCATGGCATATTTTCACACAAAAAAGGGAATGACTAGCCATTCTATCCAAACCCAATGAATACCGTTTTTTCCAAGGTTTAGATTTTTTTCAGACAAAAATTGTTTCTTCTTTGTTATAAAGTAGAAAAAGAATATCTATAAAGACATTTTTTCGAACCTATCAGACAAATATTTATCGTCTGCTTTCTATTGCAATTTAATATTCTTAAATTGTTACCGATATATCGTCAGATCGTTCACGAATCTTACCAATGTGAAAAATAACACGATTCGGAAAATGATAGATTGGGCCTAACTCTACTTCAGCTAGTTCGCATGATACAGGATTAAAAAACAACGGATTTACAAATCCACATTTAAAGGCCAGTTATCGTGCATTACGGACGGTAAAATAAGTTTTTATTCGTGTGCTTTGATTGGTCGAATACTACATAGATCAGATTACACATACACAGATGAGCAAATCAGTAGCCGTCTTTGATCAAATTACTGTGTGCTGGAATAAAATGTGCGCCGCCACAATAAAATCACGACAAATGGCCCTTAAATTGTTTTGATTAATGAGCTCATATACACTTCCTAGGACTTAGATAAAATGATAAAATGACTTATGGAACATGTGATGTTATTGAATGCTGTTTATTCATGGCATATCAATTAAACTTCCGTGACACTCACAGTTATTCCTTACATTTTTGCGTTTGCTTTGTGCCCGGGTCGCCAACTCAGAAAAAACTGGCGACCATGTTCCCTCATTTGCAAAATTTTGATCGTCAAAATTGTGAAGTTACTCGCCAGTGCACAAATCTGTTTTTAATTATAATCTTGAATGAAGAACCCCTGCCGGATGTTTTCCGGCATGAATAATTAACTTCATATTTGAATGACAGCTATTTTAAAGTTACAAAACGCACAAGCCCTGACAAAACAATTATCGAAAGTAAAAACAAAGCAAAACATACAATAATCTAATATTAATATAATGAGGAAAACTTCATTCTCACGAATTTCTTTGAAACTATGTCCAAATCAATGATTTAAATTCAGATTTTTGTAATGTAGTTTGTGGAGTACCACAAGGGTCTATCATTCGGCAAAAGTTATTCCTTCTATGTATTAATTATATTTGCAATGTCTCCAGATTGATAAACTTTGTACTTTTTGCAGATGACAAATTGTTTTTGCTCTCATGAGGATATTTATACACTATGTACATTGATAACTAATGAGCTCTAAAACCTTAATGTATGGTTTGCAGTTAATAAACTATCTCTTAATGTTGCCAATACGTTATGTTGTAAATGTTATTTACCAACCGTCGTATAAATTCTGATTAAAAGATTACTATGAATGAAGTTAATATTGAAAATATATGTGACAAAGCTTCTTGGTGTATATATAGATCATAATCTAAACTGTAAAGAGCACATTGTTAATTTAAAAAAACTTACTAAAAGTATTGCAATTATTCGTAAAGCCATCGAAGTTTTAAATAGAGATACACTCTATACTTTATACTGTGCAATTTTCCTACCTTATCTCAATCATTGTGCTGAAGTTTGGGGAAATACATATAATTATAATATTACTTCATTATTCTTAAAACAAAAGAAGGTTATTTGTATTGTATGTAACGCTAATTATTTAGACCCTACTAACAAACCTTTCTACAAATTAAAAACATTAAGATTATCACATATTATACAGGAGTATTTATGTTTAAAGCTTATCAGATGTCATTACCACAGAACCTACAAAACTTTTTTACATTGGCATTCAATGATAAATATAACACAACACAAAAAAATCATTTTAAACAAGCAAAAGTATGTAAGAGCAAGGAAAAAACAATTGGGCATCACCAACTCAGTAGTCAAACTCTGGAACTCACTTAATGATAGTTTAACAAAAATGTAACACTTTAATTCTTAAAAAAAAATTAAAAAAAAAAGGAAAAAACAAATTTATTGGCATCTCAGGTGTATCAAGATTAACTTTCAGTAATTAAATTATGCAAGTGTATAATTGCCTAATCTTATCATTTCTTTTTTTCTTTTCGTTTTCTTCTTATTATCATTTTCTTTTTTTGTTCTCAAAGGTTTTTCTTATTGTATCTTGTTGTACACTTTTATGTTATTGTTTTATCACAATTTTTTCCAATTCATGTTGAAAATATTGTTTTGGGGAAAACATTTTACAAGTAGTACACTTCAGTTTTCTCCTTTTTAGGCAATAATTTACGGATTAGACACAAGACAAAGATTAAAAAAAAATGTATTTTGTTAATTTGAAGATGTATAAGATTTGTCTGTTACACATATGTATTATTATTTGCTAGAAATAAATTGTGTCTTTGTCAAAAAACTTCCTCAACTACATATCGTAAACTTATGTTACTACAACCTTTGATATCGTACATAATTAAACTGTACTAGCGCTATCGGATTTGTCAGGTGGGGGGGGGGAATTATGTGTACAAGTTCAGGATTAGGATGCCAGTAATTTTGGGGCTGTAAAGAACAGAAGAATAAAGGTATTTCATGCTATCGGACTATTTTCAGTGCATTTATTACTCAAACTTTGATTTTGATCGCCAGGTGAGACATAATAAAGTGTTATTTCTGGCGAATAAAATAATAATTTTTCAATGTTTTTGTCGGCAAAATTTAAGTTTTGATAGCCATGGCGACAGGAATCGTCAAGGGTTGTTTGTGTCCTGAAAAGGTACAGATAACAGTATCAGATCGTTGTGTTAAGAATAGTGGTAAATTGCATGGTGGTTATTGTTCATTGTTCAAAATAGTACAAATAATGTGACATTTTCAATTTTTTTATGGAAGATTTGAAAGATAGTAAATAGGTTTTAATGTTCATGTTTTGTGTAGAACAGGAACTCGAGCATAGTTGTTAACTGGTGTATATTGTTCAATGTTCAAAATAGTACAAATTGTGAAGTTTAAGAGTTTTGTTTAAAATATTTCAGGTTTAAAGTTTTATTGTTCCTATAAATTGAGGCTGGTAGAAGAAAAAAAAATTGATCGCAAAAAGATGGGACTTTGGCCAGCGTCAAGTGCAGAGGTAATTGACCTCTCTGAGTTAGTTGAGTGACAGCTTTTTCAAGCAATCACTGCACGAAATTAACTGAAACTGATACAATAACGCCAATGCTTATGAAATATACATGCTTAACCCTAAACCCAGTGACAAATGTGAATTGGGGAATTGTAAGATAGTGCCCTGTGTAAAGATCAATCCAAGATTAAACCGATAATTGAATGAAACTGATAATCAATACAGAGGTCCTAGTTTTAGGAAACTGAAAACAATTGAGATGACATTCTCCCGCTTTTTTGAACAAAAAGGGAGAACAAAAATTGATTTAACGCACCTTGTATTAGATACAATTCTTATTTTTTTAACAACCTGCAATAGTATAGGTTCACAGTTAATTTATTATTACTAAAAACATTTTTGCGTTAAAAATTTACGATTTTGGAAAATTTTCACCTTATTTGTAAACAGTGCCAATGTAAAACATGCAGTATATACAATTATATTAGTAATAACATTTCATTACGGATTTTTATGCTTCTGCCTGCAGGTATATTATCTTAACTTTGAATTGAAGAATTGCAGATGAGGCCAGATCTCACGGAAAATGTCACCAACACATCTTCATCCAATTGGAGTTAAGTTCCCCACTTAAGAATCTCTTGAGCAAATTTTAACACAAATAATGTGTATGATTCGAAACTGACCATTGCAAATATGCACACTATTTTTATTTTTGTACGAGACAAGTTACCTTGATGGGTCTGTCACAGGTTTTCCATGTTTTGAATTCCTAAGTTCAGATGGAAGTATTCAGTTATTAAATAAAGACCATGGAGTGTTAGTCTTGAAATTCCTGTTTTCTAATCGGTTTATGCAAGTTGATGCACCTGGTATTTCTGGTCACGTTTACCTGTTGAGTAAGATGTCGGTTGGGAGGGGCAGTTGGTAACCTGGGAGTTTGTAGAAGCAATTTAGCTCCATTGATAGAAAACTGTAACTCCACTGGACAGTTGGATCTTAATGCTTGGAATTAGCCAGCATTTCACTGTTTCAGGGTTTTATGGTTAACCACTATCTGACCATACAGTATATCATTGTTTGTGAGGATGCAGATCTCCACCCCATGGCTAGTATAACTTAGACGAGTGGCCCATACAAGGACGTCCGTATTCATGTATTATTGTTGATCAACATTAAGCTAGGAAAAGAGGCATGTGCAAAAGAACAAAATGTTTAAACTGTGAAATTAGAACAAAACAAAAAAAACAACGTACTACATCAAAAAGTACTAAAAATATCAACGCGTCGTGTGTTAATTTCCACCAGGGAAGTACTGTATTTTAAATTCTTGGTTGTGGCAGGGTCATTTAATGGGAGATACAAAAATGGATTTATTTTGTTCAATGAAATGGTGAGGCTATGTACTGCAATGTTTAATTCCAGGGTGATGTACAAAATCTCAAAATCCTACAAGAAATTAAATAGCTAGAATATTAAATGACACCCTATGATATGATAAGTGTATTTAAAAGCAATGTAGATGGAAGGCAAGACAAAATATAGTGCTTTAATGTAAATGTATATGGCTGTACTCGTTGTGTGTATTTATTCATGTGTGTATATTACCTTTATTATACTTTACACAGCGTGATAAACGAACCCCCAGTTGTTTTAGTTTTCAGTCTGTTACATCAGTACCAAATACATTAATTTCAAAAATGTCAAAAAAGAAACAGTATTGTGTAAATTCTAATGCCTGGGACGCAAAATTTCCACATGCATAATACCATAATTAATTACACAATTATATATTAGATATAAATTTCCTGCTGTCAGATTAACCAATCTTTTAATGATAAATCGATTGCTTAATTGAGTATTTCTTCAAGTTTTCAATAATATCCTGAACAGTTAATTAAATTATCAATAACTTTCTACAGATTCTCCAAGATCATTTATGCAAACACTTCACAGGGAACCCTTATGTTGGGGAATGCTGCACTGTATTGCTTGCCTTAAGCCCAATGCACTTTGTAATGGAAGTGCATATTCTAAGAGCTTTTAAATGTTGACTGAAATACCAACTGTACAAAGCAAAACAGTCATGATAATAGGTAAACAAATGAATCAAAGAAAATATTGATTTATCTCGTAGTAACAAGCTAGGCTTTCCCCATAAAGGGGCAAACTTTCATTAGTTTTAATTTTAAATGTGAAATTCTTGACCTCTGCATCTACTTGACCCACTTTTCCAATGCCAGAACAAAAGTTACATGGCTTGAAGTTTTGATAAACATTTTGCTGGCTTTAAAACTGTCAGGAATGTTGGGTCATCATACACCATGGCTTCTTTTAATATGTCCATGATGAGTTTTAAAGTAATTAGCCAATGGATCATTTACAGGACAAAACTTAACAACTTTAAACCAATCAGTCCGGATGCATGCCTATTAATAGGAACATTTATAACACATGAGAATATTGAAGAAATGCAGCCATATTGTGCAGATGTTGCGATAGAATGTCAGAGTTTCTAATTTATGTACTTTAAAAATATCAAAAATTATTGTTGAAAAATATTTGAATTTTAAAAATGGCAGTTTCCTGCCTAAAAGCCTAACTCTATTGTCTATTATTTATAATTATCTGGTGAACATATCAAATTGGGAGTGGAAAAGTTTTAGCCATGACAGTAATGAAGGCAATTTCATGAGTTTTAAGTTTCCCCTAGCAAAGATATTTTCTTAGAGGTATTTCAAATTTGAAATATGTAACATTGCAAGTTATAGGATAGCAAAGGATCATGGGAAATATCACAAAATGGCGGCTTCCATGTAGCAAAATATTCCTATCTTAAGGAACATTTATGTTCCCATTACTAGGCATGCTTCCGGACTGTCAATGCAGGATATGTAGGGCTATCAATGAATAATAGCACGACAAAGGTGATGTGAATTAATGCTAGAAGGCAAGATGCTTTTTCAGTGGACGGAAAAGAGGTCGATGATGTTAATGAATTCACATACTTTAACATGACGAAAGATGGCAGAACACTGATTGACATAAGGAGAAGAACAGGCAAGGCTAGAAACACTTATCACCTTAAACAACATTTGGAAATCTAACAACTACAGCTTAAGGACAAAATTAAAATTCTATACAGATCTTGCACATGGAAAATGAATGAGGGCAACAATAAAAAAATAAAAAGAATTAAGATCAATTTCAACGAAACTGCCTACGCGAAATATTAAAATTCCGATGGCCAACAGTCATTTTAAATAACGACTTGTATAGAAAGACAAAGATGGTACCGACAAGCATAACAATTCGTGAGAGAAGATGGAAAAAAATCGGGACATATTTTATTTTACGTAGAGATGCCACCAAGAATAAGGGTAGCTTTGTCCTGGACACCAGATGGGCAAGGCCAAAAACAACTTGCGAGGCGAGTGGTAGAGGAGAGAGAGATGCTCGGATGGGGGAGCTGGAACTAAGTGAAGTGAAGTGGCATGAGACAGCAAGAGTTGGGTCTCTGTGCTGAAGGCCTCAATCTCCACTTGAAAAGAAGGGAGCAGCAAGTGCATAGATCAAGTACAAGAAGCCAATTTTCAATAGGGAGTTCTTGTCGTAGACAACAGTTCCCCAAACAGGTCTCAACTACTGAGGAAATTCCATTTGTTTATCAAAGGAATAACACTTATCAAAATATTGGAGAGAAAACATTTTAAATGGCTACACATATTTTAAACTTCTAACAAAAGGAAATGCAGTTTCCGAGCAATGCAACAAACACTGGAATGGGTAGAAGTATAATTGCACAGTACAGTATTCCATCGATTGTTCCCTGGATACTTGAAAAAAATCACCCCAGCAGTACTTTGTGTAAGTAAGCTACTTTTGTCCAAAATGTGCTTATTTTCCTCCAATGTATATGAATTGGTTTTGCAGAAAATTAGGAATGAAAGCATGGAGCACATGTTCACTTATTTTCAACATCAGCTTTTTCAATGAAATTCATACCCATCAGCTAAGGTGCATTGTTATTTGTCACTCCCAGTAATAAACTAAGCCTTTTAAAAGCATTAAAAACCATGAAATAATTTTCTGAATCATTGATTACTTACTATCCTCCATAAAATTCTTGTATGAAAACTGAATTGGCTGTCACTTTACATCATCTAAATGAACACAAAGATAAATGTTGACCAAAATAAATGGTCTATGATGACACAAAAATTCAAACAAATAATAAATTAAAAATACACATGGTCAGATTCCTCTTGGACTTTTTATTGCAATTAGAAATCTGATATTTCAACCAAAATTTCTGTTACATAAAGAATCTTATATTACACAATAAACCTTTCCAGAACCAAACTTAAACAAACGGTAAATAAGATTTTATCAAAATTATAATTACTGTATTCAAATTCTTCCTTTACATTCATGAATATTTCCACACATGCAAATCCATTAAGTCAAAAGTATTCTTTATTTCAGAAAAAAAAAAAGACCCTCAATACCCACAATATACAAATCAAGGTTCCACATTAATCATTTAATTTTTGACATAAACCTTTCCTATAAATGGTACACCTTTAAGTATTTCTATTGGTTTTTCAACACATGTAACAATATTCTTCAGCCTAATATTTCCTATTCTTTTCCTGTAAGAAATTATGAAACATGTTGAACATCAGAGTAATCTTAATTTTTCAGCCATGGAGCTATTCACTGTAATAGGTCCGAGAGTAACGTAATATCCAGGGGCGTAGATTTCATGCAGGGTGTCACACCCTCCAAATTTTGAGATAAGTTGGTAAATCTGTATCAAATCTGGTACCGATTTTGATATTGACTTGTTTAGAGGCCAGCAGTTTTTAATTTTTAATTGGGATGCTAATTTGAGGACGTTGGTATATCTTATATTTTACACCCCCCTCCCCTCCCCCTTAACTCAAAATGGTATACTAATACGCCTGATAAAATCTTCAGAGACACAAAGCATCATAACAAGAAGTACAGCAATCAATTAACATATGTTATGGTCTTTTTTTTTTCTTGACAGTAAACACAACCCACATGAAACCAGCAGGGCCGTAATTCTCATCTTATAAGTAGGGACATGTCCCCCCTCCCCCTGGATTTAAGGCCCTAGAAACAAGACCAAGATAAAGGACAAGCTCAGTGGTCATATATTGTTACCTTATAAGTAGTGCTGTCACGACACCGCTGAAATATGTATCGATTATCGTGGAGAAAAGTATCGCGATATATTGGTATATCGCCATATTTTTGCCAAACACACAAATTTGGAACTGGATTTTCTTTAACTAGTACAAACCTTTGCATCTCTTCATTTATGTGAGAAAAATTCTTTATAAAGAAATTAAAAGCATGAAGGTGGGCAAGAATCATTGTCCTTCATATCCCAAGTCATTTACATCCCGTGTGATGAATATCTTCTGCCTTGAGTTGCAGTGTTCTTATTCACATTTTTGCAGCAAATGAAGCTGGTAAAATAAATGCATTTGTAAACGAAAGACTTTTCCAGCTAGAAGAGATTGGAGATATGACACAAATTCAAAACAATTTTTGCTTGGATTTACCAGAAAATTTAACAAGTGACAAGATGGCCAATTTAGAAATGATTTAACAGTTTTGCTACCCATGTTTTTATAAGATTTAAAGCAATAAAGTTTATTGTTTCTTCTACATGTATACAGAACTTACACAGTGATAAAATGTGGTCTAATGGGTCACATGTGGTAATGCATTATAACAAAAAGCCTCACGGGAATTTTCCTATAAATTTGTCCATGAATATATCAACAACAATCAGAAGGCAAAGACCAAAACAAGCGTCAACTGACCATCAGAGTTAGAAGTAATTATAAAACTTCTCACAAAGGTGTTGAAAATCTTCCCACGAAAAATGGCGACAGAACTAATATCAACGTGGTGAATACATACATCTCCATATACTTGCCTCTTTCACAATTGAATGTACTTTTCATCACACCTTTATCACTTGGGGGATATTTTTAGCACATATTTACCACATATACTGTTTTTTACTCAAGAAATAAAAGAAAAAGATTTTTTTTAACGATTTTTTTTCTTCCTGTGAATTCCTCCGGCTGGAACCACAGATTTTTTCAGCTCTGCTGTCCATTGACAAAAATAGGCTTTTGCCGAACACACACACCAACTGATATGCATCTCTTATTCTCCTAAATCATGTAACATATGGAAGCCTTAGTCAAAGGAAGTGCTCAAAGTTATCAGATCAATTGAAAGGAACTAAAACAATTTAGGTGGATATTTAATCACATCACGTGAGATTTGAATCAAATGATCTACAGAGATCTTAGTAGTAAAGAGCTTCAGCTTTCCCACCCTAGAAATTAAACAAAGTGGATGAGAAATTCAAGTTTTTTTTTTTTTTAAACTGTGACCTTCAGTAAAATGCATTACATGAATCAAGATACTATATGAATCAATTTCTTGAACAACCATATCATTGCAGGCAGATACATCCTTCTTGGTACTTCAACTCGCAAAAAATACCAAAATGTTGTTATTGCTAGGATGACTTTATGAAACTTTAAAATGAAACTTAAAATCCTGTTTTCTAATGATGACAAAATTTTGTAAATAAGTAAACACCAATTAGTTGGAGATGTCAAAAGGCCAACAACCTTTTCTTTTAAACTTTAAAAGATGTCAATTTAAGAAAATGTTCTTAATGCTTTTTCATTACCTTGGTAATAAATCAGAGAATATGTCACTTCTTATCAATCTTATTTGATATTTGATCAAATGGGACCACAGCTAACAAAAGATTCATTTACCCCCACCCCGCTCAAACTCTGCTTGATATTTTCACAGATTTTAAAGGAAGCAAAATTTCTGACGTTTATTCCAATTTCAAATTGGGCATCAGAAAATGATCGACCAATCTTTCGCACTTCCCAGCTTGAAAACAATACACAAAAAGATACACAAGTCATTCTTCACTAAAGAAAATTCATCCTCTTCAAGCAATGGATGACAGTCATTGCGTCAATTGCAACAAAAACTTCAAGGTTACAACAACTGGAGTATCTAAACCCAATTCATTCTTATCCATACCCGTAACGTATCAATGCATTGGAATGGCTGCAAACATATACTGCCATAGCTTTGTTTTCATTTGATGTACACAACAAAGCAAAGAACTTTAGAATTTACATTGCAGAAGATGTTCTTAGTAAGTCTACTTGGCGTATATGATAAGAAGATACCAACAAGCATATGCAAATTTCTTCAAATTGTAGAGTAACACAAAAAAACACACTTTAAAAATCATCACAAAGCAGATATCTCATTTGCATATTCTCAAAGTGTAAAGCATGGCACCACCAGAGGGTTCCACCCCTTATGCTCCAAATGAGGGAACAGAGCAGGGTTGAGGCTCGGTACTGGTTAACGCTTTGAGCCTCGATAGGTTATATTGTATTTGAGCATGTAAGAACAGAATTCAATATAACATCTGTGTATAACCCTTCATATCCAATTGCATATTTAAATCAATTTCCTTTGGCAGAAAAAATGGGCATAGAATATCATAACTACTCATCAAACCTTTCATGACTGTTGGAAACACTGTGAATGCCAACAATCTTTTCAAAACTCAAGCATGTTCCACAAAAGAAATGCCTCTTAAAATGGACAAACTTCTTATGACAAGATTTTTCATGATTAATACGATTACCAAGATTAGGAATATTTTAAGAGAAACCAAAGAAATTCTTCTAACTTACGAGCAAATTTGAGAAAAGTTCATGTAATTGATATTCTTCCAAACCATTATAATTTTTCCAAAACTTTAATAACTGACAAAAATCTTCTACACAAGAATCAATAATTTGGACGAGAGATTTCCCCTCATAGTTGATGAAGTGGTGCTATTCATAAAAACTAATAAGTGCAAGGTTCATCACAGTGAGAATATTTCTAATATTGATATATCACTCGGCCCATATCATGGAAAATCAGTGTACAATAAAAAGTGCCAAACTAAATCACATTCCATGTTACCTGTCTTGGTGCAGGTAATAGGAGCCATTCAAGCCTCTTCTAACAGTAGGAAGTAGAGAAAACAGGTCTGTATCAAGCAGCTTATCTTATCAAACACACACACCTTCAAAATCTGTAAGAATGAAATGTGGATACCCTCTCAGTAAAAACTAGACAAGTAACTGCTTTTGTTTCCTTTCCTAAGTAAAATGAACCCTTAACCCTTACTCTACCAGGCGGCGATATTATCGCCATTTTGGGTGCCCCATCTTTAGCTCCGCCTCCCGATCGCATTTTCAAATAAGTGCTGGTAGAGTAAGGGTTAAGAAACCCGCAACAAATGCGCCAACTTGAAAATAGATGCAGCATGATCCCGGTGGGCGTCCCAGCGAGTCACTGAAGCGGAACAGGTCCAACTCTGCTGCTTGGAAGACAGAGGACCCTTTAACAATCAACCCTTGATTAACCCTTACTCTACCACGTGGCGATATTATCACCATTTTGGGGTCCCATCTTTGGCTCCGCCTTCCAAACGCATTTTCAAAAAAGTTATGGTAGAGTAAGGGTTACTAACCAAATTTTGTTATCACCAATAAGAGTATGGTAAAGAATTAGTACATATCGGTACTACAAACCTCATATAACTGATGTTATCTTCTTTTAACAGACAGAAGTTAAATATAAATTCTTCTTAGGCTGACAGAATTCTCGTTGCACAAAAATTGCTGACATCTCATGAGATTTAAGAAAATTCTCCCAACTTTTTGCATAAACAGAAGGGTTGCAAAACTTAAAGGACAATAATGTCATGATGCATGATACAAACCAATTCTTTATCAGTATTAAACACGAACTACTTCTGTGAATCACTTTCATCAAGATCCACATAACGGCTTATTCTCATTTATCAATTTTTTTTGGACACAAATCTATTCCACCGTATCAAATTTTCTCTCCACTAAGACTTTTACACTGTTGAGTTGATTCACACCTGTTCACCACAATAGTACGAACACCCAGTGAATCTCATTCAAATTTGTCATGTGCTTAGTGCATGTTTAAAAGACACAATCCATGATTCGATAACTTTTTAACATGTGAATCTAAAATAATGTAATAAATTCACATTACGTGGTATTTACACATTTACATATTTATGCGACCTTTGGTCTTCTTTCTTGCCAACTGAGACAGCTTTCATCTCACATATAAAACTCTTCGTGTTGATAAAGTGAAACAAATGGAGGAGGTTTATCTTCATGAACTTTACACTGGCACAAGACAACTCAAACATCAGATCAAAACCAATTAAATCACTGTTTTAGCAAAACATCAAATCACCCCAAGGTTATCTGAGGCTCAAAAGTTAACATACATCCTTCCTCCACAAAAAATATAATCTATATTGTTCAGCTATGTACCATGATACAATATGGGTATATACAATAGCCATAAGGAATCTGTATTTGTATGAAAATAAATTCAGCCTTCTGTTATACACTTAAAGGGATCCAGACACAGCTATTCCAAACAGGATGAACTCAAACTTAGATGACCAGCCCTACTCAATTTAGACGACCAGGTGGACTCAATTTAGACGACCAGGTGGACTTAATTTAGACGACAAGGTGGACCTAATTTAGACGACCAGGTGGACTCAATTTAGAGGACCAGACCTACTCAATTTAAACAGAGGTGGACTTGATTTAGATAACCAGATGAACTCTATTTAAATGACCCAATTTACTCAAGTTAGATGATCCGATTTACTAAATTTAGATGACCTGATGTACTAAATTTATATGACCAGACCTACTATATTTAGATGAGCGTATCTACTAAATTTAGATAACCAAATGTACTAAATTTAGATGATCAGATATACTCAAGTTAATGACCAGATGTACTAAAATTAGAAGACTAGGAGTACTCAATTTATATGGCAACTTGTACTCAACAAATACCATGTGATAAGAAGCCATACGGACTTGGTGTGATTTGCTTTTTGCTTTCCTAGGATTGTAACAAATAATGTGCACCAACTGGCAACTTTATTCACATACATTGTAGGTAATCATGCAATCACCAGTCAAGGAAGAGTAAACATACATCTACTGAAGAATAACATACGCTTGCGTTTTGTTTTCATTACTTGCGGTGGAAATTTCATATTCAAAAGCACATTTCTTTCACAAGAGTCATTCATTTATGGTTTAGTTTCATCTAAAGATTTCAAAAGTTGCTTTCCCAAGTTACTGATTGTGTACAATAAGTATGCAACAAGTTGCCTTCAAGAGGGCACTGTTCCAGCATGACATATGTCATCATATGCACATCTTCCTGGGAGTGTTTATGAAAGATATAAATAATAACAATATCCTAACCTCCACAGACAGCCAAGCATACCATCTTTCTACTTGTTTGCCTTCTAAGTAATAAGACTTTCTCAAATTATGCTGAATGTGAAAGAAACTTCTGGTAAAGACAACCATACCCTCCATCAGCTAGGCTTCACATGAACCTTAAAGCTTCAAGTCAGAGAGTCAACTGGTTATTTCCTAAGAAACTCCATCAAATTAAAACTATGACATCACAGGGTGAAACATTTCTTACTTTCTCTGACAAAATCAGACATACTCTTTCTCTTCTCAACAGATTTTTTCGAATCAAATAGACCACACAATTATCAAATGCTACAGTACTGATTTTTTTTTTTTTAAGATAGAGATTTGACAAACTAATTTAAAGCAGTCAACAAAACATGAAGAAGAAAGGTATGTGATGTTTACAAGGTTCTGAGAATGCCCAAAGCTTAAAAGACCCTCCACCGATCATGTCAACAACTGACAGGTATCTCTCTCTTCATTCAAATATTCTCACATTTTAAGTTTAACGATAAAAAGCGGTTTTATAGTAGCGCAACAAGCATGGTTTCTAGAACCAAACCAAATTAAAGCAATTCCAGTGCTCTGGTTTGATACTCATCTTTATGTAAGGTGGAGTAAAACCATTCCAATCATTGACCAATGGCAGTACAGAAATGAGGAAGGAATATGCTGGCACTTACCTAACTGGCAAGCAATTAAACAATCATTGAAACAGGCATCACAAATTATCTACTCAGCAAAAAGGAAGGAGTTTGGGAAGACCCTGCCATGTGGTCATCTGTTAATGAGCTACATGAAATTAAGGATAAAACGAGAATATATGACCTATATACACAGCTACCATTGACCCTACACTATTTCAACAGCTTTTTTTGGCAGAGGATATCACGAGCAGCACGCAACCTCACGGGAGCTAACACATGCACGTAAATCTCTTTCCACGGTGGGTGATCACTCATATAGGTTTGTACAGGAGAGATGTGACATACTTCTTGCGGTAGCGATGAGTAGCACTTAGAACCATCACTCCATCCTAAGAAAAGTAAGAAGAAAGTAATTTGTAGAATTTCACTAATTTGTGTTGTCAATTTGAATTTTTCATGAATTAAAGGAAAAGGCTTAAAGAAGCACTCAGCCAATATGTAAGGGTATATAATTCTTGAGTCTCTAGAATATTCAAATAACCTTTTCATGCATGTGACCGTACTGTTAACCTTTAATATGAATGTTCAAATTACCAAAATTATTTCTTAGAATACTCAAGTATCAAAAATAAGACCTGTGCTGCTTCATAATTCCCCAAACTCAAAAAAATAGATGCCCTTAATTTTCACTGAGTTCCTTTAACAATCATAACAAAAAGATGTTTACACATAAACAACAAGATGGCAATCCATGGAGTTGCTGACCTTATCACCTGTGCCACATATATTTTGTAAAATGATCACATTTTTCCAAGAAACATGACATAACATGTATCCTTTTATTTCAATTATTCGACCTCTGACCTTTAAATGACATGTCCCATGTGTGAGACACAACCCTACATCACCTTCCAACCCACAAAGTAACATTACCCACCAACCAACCAAGGATGAATACAATAGCAATTACGTTTATCCAACGAAATGCACATTTTTTTACCATTATTATTTGACCTCTTAACCTTTGGGCAACATGTCACATCTTTCCCAACACACAACTTTTCACCATCCTTCATCAACCCACCAAATAACAGTTCCTAATTGCACCTGCGTTTTTTGCATAACAGGCACTGACCAAAATGTACCATTTAAAATCAACTATTTGACGTCTGACCTTTAAGTGACATATTCCATTTTGTGAGGGACACAACTTTATATCACCTTTCACTATCCCACCAAGTATCAACCTAATATCATTTACGATTATCCAAGGAAGCGCAACACGACATTTACCATTTGAAATCAATTATTTGTCCTCTGACCATTAAATGACATATCCCATTATGTAAAAAACTCCACCAAACCAAGACGGATGAATACAATAGCAACTAGAATGTTAGCACTCTGCAGAGCCGTGCCTCAGCTCCATCCTCATTCCCACTGGAATGCAATCTACCTCAGAATCCTCACACCAAGCTTCATTCACCACTGTAATATCATCTACCTCAGAAACCCTCGACCCAACCAAGTTGTAACCCCGAACAATCTATTTCTCACTGTTGATCTGTATTGCCATTTACATTCTAAACACTTGAGGATCATCACTTGTGATCATTGTTTTCTGTGTAATTCAGGCTAAGCATTCATTGTGTGAGCTCTATACAGGGTAGATTCACATTCCATCATTTTCATTCATGGCAGAAACCAACTTCATTGATACCAGAGACCTTTCACTTGATTATCTTTTACTCCAGAAAACACATTGTATGACTGTTCTTTCATGGCATGAGTTCATTGTTCAGCACATTTTATTGGAAAGTTTCAAGTAAGTGTTGATAAATCTTGCCCTGAAATATCCCCAGCCCATCATTTTGCCCTTCCTCTATTATAATATCTCCCAAATTGTAATCACTTCTTCCTAAAGCAGAAACAAAACCACACACTAAATGTAATCCAAATACAGTCACTTCTTCAGATATCTTGATGATCAAACAAAAATGTCCCCACCACACCAATTGTACTCTTCTCCTGTTCCAATATCGCTCAAAACCACACACCAAATTTAATCAAAATCTAGTGACTACTTCTTGAGATATGATGATGACAAACAAACTCACCCTTACACATCCCTGCCCTCCCTTTTTGCCCTTCACTTCCTCCGATACGTCCCAAATTTTAATCACCTATTTCTAAAGCATTAACAAAACCACACACTAATTTGTTCCAAATCCATTCATCAGTTCTTGAGATATCTTGATGACAAACAAAAAGAAAAACAAACGGAAGCAAAAACGTAACTTCCATCCAACTTCGTTGGCGGAGGTATTTATGTTTTTCCAACAAAAACCCAAAATTTACCTATTTTATTTGACCTTTGAGCAACATGTCACATATTTTTCAAGACACAACTTTACATCATCCTTCATCAACCCACCAAGTAACAACCCAACTGCATTGGATTTTTCCATAATCACACAACCGACCAAAATTTACCATTTTAAATTAGCTATTTGACCTCTGACCTTTAAATGACCTGTCCCATTTTCTGTGGGACATAACCCTACATCACCTTCCAATATCCCACTATGTACCAACTCAATATCACTTATGGTTTTCCCAGGAGGCACAACACAAAATTGACCATTTTCGATCTTTCATTTGAGCTCTGACCTTTAAGGTACATGACCCAACTTGTGTGCGGAACATAAGTACACATCACATTACACCCTCCCACCAAGTTTCAACTTGATAGATTGTATGGTTTTCTCTGTACAAGCAACACAAAATTGGGTATTATTCATCAATTATTTGACCTCTGACCTTTTTGGTACATAACCCAACTTGTGCGTGACATAAGGTTACATCCCCCTACACCATCCCAACTAATTTTAATTTGATAGCTTGTACTGTTTTCTCTGTACACGTGACAGAAAATTTGGTATTTTTAAACAATTATTTGACCTCTGACCTTTAATAAACATAGCCCAACTTGTGTGGGACATAAGTTCACATTACCCTACACACTCCCACTAAGTTTCAACTTGATAGCTTGTACAGTTTTCTCTGTACAAGCGACACAAAATTTGGTATTTTTAATCATTTATTTGATCTTTGAGGCACATGACCCAACTTACGCGGGACATAAGTTTACATCACCCTACACCCTCCCACCAAGTTTAAATATGATAGCTTGTATGGTATTCTCTGTACACGCGACACAAAATTTGTTATTTTTAATCAATTATTTGACCTCTGATCTTTGACCTTTAAAGTGCATGACCCAACTTGTGCGGGACATAAGTTCACATTACCCTACTCCCTCCCACCAAGTTTCAACTTGAAAGCTTTTACGGTGTTCTCTGTACATATGACACAAACTTTTGCACAGACACACACACCCACACACAAAAGTGAGTACCTTATTGTACCATATATTACAATACCAGCTACAAAATTATAGGAATAATGAGTTCCAGCGTTCACACCCCCTTGAGTAAAAAAAAAAAAGGGGGAGGGGCGGGGGCTCAAAATGCTAAAATTTTCCAACATGGGCATACAAAGGTTTCTTCGAAGTCATACTTATTTTATTGCTAAGCAATATCTTCACTCTGATGTTTTTTGCTGAAATCTGAAAAGTAGACATCACTGGTAAAAACAGGGTTATAATCATTACATGTATATATCTTGCAAAACAGAAAGAAAAGTTAAATAAATATGCAAAACTAAATAAAGGTAAGTACTGCTTCTGTGTCTTTCTATTGTAGATCGATAAGAATAAATTTACATTTTAAAAATAACACCAATCTGGAAGGAAAAACCCTAAATAACAAGGCATAGCTCCCTCAATACCTTCAAGAGTTGTTAGGTAGCAAAGTAGTGTCACATCATTCCCATCATCATTGTATGGTATACACCACATGCACTACACAATATATAATCTAGCACACAACATGATCGCGTGACTATTACATGGTTATATTTCATTAGGTTCATCGCATATTTCGTAAAACCAACAACAGTGTGATCATCGGACAATCGGAGTACTGGGCCTGTCTTTTCGTTCTTTTTGCCCACTGACATCAAATTTTTCCCAGTATAGGGTGTAGAAATAGTTTATAATTTCTTTTTATGACATTTTAGCACATTTTATAATTAAATTTATCCCTTAACGGTCATGGCCTAAGCTGTAGCATTACAACTGTGATATATGAAGAAGTTGCACAAAAAATATGGTATTGTAGGCCCCTATTTTAGCTTTGAGTCATTCAGTTTTCTTTTCAGAAATTTTCCCCCATACAATTTTTTTTTGGGGGGGGGATTTCATTATCTTTTGTGGGAATCTCGCAATCATGCATCTTAATGTGAATGCTGATGAATTCACTCACAAAAGGAATCATTATGTTTATCACTTGACAAATTACTTTACCAGTTCCTTTCTGAGAACTAAAAGTTGGGAAGTTCTACCTTTGTATTACTGGATCTACCTCATAACCACTCCAATTGAGAAAAATCACATGGTAGTGCTTACTGTTGAATCAGAATCATTGTACAGGGAATAAAAAACGGTTATGAACTGCAAAATTTAACTTTGTGGGGTCACTATTTTTGATATGAAATGCAAAATGGCACTTTGTGGGGTCACTATTTTTGTTATGAAATGCAAAATGGCATTTTGTGGGGTCACTATTTTTGTTATGAAATGCTAAATGGCACTTTGTGGGGTAAGTATTTTTAATATGAAATGCAAAATGGCAATTTGTGGGTCACTATTGTTGTTATGAAATGCAAAATGGCACTTTGTGGGGTCACTATTTTTGTTATAAAATGCAAAATGGCATTTTGTGGGGTCCTTGTTTTTGTTATGAAATGCTAAATGGCACTTTGTGGGGTAAGTATTTTTGTTATGAAATGCAAAATGGCACTTTGTGGGGTCACTATTGTTGTTATGAAATGCAAAATAGCACTTTGTGGGGTCACTATTGTTGTTATGAAATGCAAAATGGCACTTTGTGGGGTCCTTGTTTTTGTCATGTGCCTTTGCATTGATATTACAATGACAAACATTATTATCAAATTTACCTTGCTGACATTTTCATTTGCTTTCCTTATAATTGCAAACAGTTCAAACAGGCTGTAAAATGCACATTTTTCAGAGTGCACAACTAAAACAAACATGTAGACTACACACTTGAGTACACAATTTAATTCTGATTCTATGAGGCAATTTTTTTCAAAGGGACATTTTTGGTAATGTAAGAGGTTGGAACATGTTGTTTTTCTTCTTTGGATCGTATCATACCAAAAATGTGTGATTTTAGCATATTTAGCTTATTTTTACTTGCATGTTGCTTCTTCATGTGGGCTTTGAAATCAATATTTCTTTTTGCCTATGGTTGCCATTTGTGTTTTCTCAAGTTTGCAAATAATGTGCTGCAAGTGTATTTTTTAAGCTCTATGCCATTTCTATACTGAAATAATAAGTATTTTCCATCTTCTTATGTTGATTGCTAAATTTTATTTGTTAAGACTTTAAAATTGTGACTCAACTGATATTACCTGGTCCCTTTAACTTACTCACAATTACTTTAATGAAAATGTTTATTTTGATACATCCCTCAGTTAAGACTTTCCTTTGTGTATTCAGTTACATCTAAGGTGGTCATTTTCTTTATCTTGTCTTTAATTGGTGGTTTTGGTTAGTTCTCCCATGGAGCTATTAACTTAGCTCCATGGTTCTCCTTCCTGTTTTCATCTGTCCATCAAAGTCTGGACAGAAGGAAGGGTTTCCTTTGTTTAAAGTATCATGGGATAGCCAAATGTAATATTATGGGATAGGCCACATGCTCTGGTCAGAAGTGATTTTAGATTTTCAAGAGACACTTTTAGGAGGCTGGTCAGTGCAGTTGGGTAACAATGTAGCTGAGAATTATCTTTGGAAAAACTGTACATAATGTATATACATTTTGAGCTGTAGAAAAATAGGATTTAGTTTTGATGCACAAATATTACTCTTTTGTTCCTATCTTGTGATAATGTTATCTCTTCTTTCATCTTCATTTTTAATATTTTACGAACTGCATAAGAATCCACCAGCATTTGCAGTCCTCATACTGCAGATGCTGGCACATCCCAAAGGAAATCACGTCTCGCCCCCCTTACAGTAACATATTGAAGAGAGAAGGATACGTTTTCAACATGAGTGCATGGTAACATGATCAGGAAAGCAGGTAGCTAACACTGAGCAACTACTACTTTCAATAACAGACCCTTGTTCCTATAGAAAGACTGTCAATGTAAAACATGCACATGAATAGTACTAACAATCAATTTGAGATATATATTCATTGAGTCATCTAAAATCTATCACAAGGCAAGCACTTGTGCTCAAGGACTACTTCTACAGCATTCGTTAGGTTTCTTGTGCCTGATTAGCGCCTGGTGCAATTTGTTGCTTTTCCGTGCTATATAAATAACAATAATTGATTGATATAACATTTGACTATTAACAATTTATTACATAGCCTCTTTCAAGTTATCAAGTTACTTCTTCAGGAGTTACGCATCATACCCTTTTGGTAGAGATATAATCAGTTGCTTCATCAACAGCTGTAAATGCAACCTTCTCTAACACTATCTATCGGGTGAGTCTCACTTTGTGTATGCTTACTTTGTGTATGCTTACTTTGTGTATGCTTACTTTGTGTATGCTTACTTTGTGTATGCTTACTTTGTGTATGCTTGATTTTGCTTGGATCATTTCAAAGAGCAGGTGTTACACCACATATACTCCCCCAAGGCACAAGGTTTCCTGAACTAAAAACTTTGATGAAACTGCTAAGTTGAAAACTGACCATGTGCTTGTAACTTACACAGAGCCTACCTCGCCACAACATGTAACATGCTTTACATTAAAGGAATATTTCCATGGTATTTTGTCAAATTCTGTTCAAAAGAGCATATTTTTAGAGCCAATTTGGTACAAAAATCAGGTTGATAGGAGATATAAATTTTTAAAGATTTGCCAATTGCATTTTAAAGTTTTTGTAAAGTATGATGAATTCAATTCATCTTTGAAGATGTCATACAGGCAATTCCATTGCAAATGTTTATGTATTTCTTTGAATGTTAATTGGTTGTTTCAGTATGATTAGAAACAATTTTTCAAAAGTCATTGAAGTAGGGTATATTTGGCAATGTTTATAAATAAGTAACTTTCTTCATTTCATTTTTCTAGCAGGTTTTACTAACAAAATATAATAAAAGATTTTAATGAAATACATCAACTTTGTGGGAGAATGTGTTGCTGTGATGTCATACTGAGCCTTTTCCATTCGTTTATTGAAATTTTTTGTGAACCTTAAAAATTGAATATCTCCTAATAAGGAATAACATATGAACATGATTTTTGTACTAAATTGTTTCTAAAATTGTTCTCTTTTTTAAGAAAGGTTACAAAAAAACATGGGAATATTCATTTAATGTTGTAATTCACACTCACTAACCTAGCTACCAATCCTGTATGAAAACAAAGGCACCCATGTCTGTATTATTTCCCTGCTTTGAGCCCCAAATAGGAGGGCAGCAGGTCCCATTTACTAAAAAAAAAAGGTTTTGATACGACTTGGTCAGGAACTGAACCCATGACTTTCCAACTAAAAAGCGGGTGCTCTACCAATTGAGCTATGTTTCAATGCACACATGGTGCAATAAATTCAACACAAACTGCCATTATAATCTATGAATATTACACTACACGTGCGAACAAGAAACATACTGGGGTTTCATTTCCTCAAATGACCGGATTATTTTAATCTTTACTGGCAGAACACACAAACTTTGATCACAAAAGGAACTCACCTTGATTGACAGGGCATAGAGATGATTTAACATGACATGATTAGGTTCTGGCAGAAGAGCTGGCTCATACTAGAAAGAGCAAAGAAATAGAATACAGACAAAATATTAGGAATTTATTGTAAAACATGTTTAATAACACAATGACCACATTAGCAAATTAGCTTGGTCAGTGAACCTTCCCGACTAATGTTTTCATTTTTTGTGTAAAGTTTGATTTCATACTGATAAATGTTTGGTCTCATTTTGATGAAAACTAGAAAGGTAACTACCGGCATGGTTCGCATGCCCATGCAAATTGACACCCATATCATATGACCGGCCAATTATAAAAATGGAATCTCACACTAAGTCCTACATGGCATCCCATGTCCCACATGGCATTCCACCATATCTCCTACATGGCATTCCACCATATGTCCCATATAGCATCCCATCCTATGACCCACATGGCATCCCACCCAATGTCCCACATGGATCCCATCCCATGTCCCAAATGGATCCCATTCCATGTCCCAAATAGCATCCCATCTAATGTCCCTCATGACATCCCAACCCATCCCTTGTCCCACATGGCATTCCACCATATCTCCTAAATGGCATTCCACCATACAGTATGTCCCACATGGCATTTCACCATATGTCCCACATTAATCCAACCATATGTCCTACATGGCATCCCTCCCTATGTCCCACATGGCCTCCATCCCTGTGTCCCACATGGCATCCTACCTATGTCCCCCATGTCATCTCACCTTATAATCCCGCACCAGTGGCTTCCCACCTGATGTCCCACATGGCATCCCACCATATGTTCCCATCCTACTTCATGTCCCACATGGCATCACATCCCATGCCCCACATAGTCTCCTACCCTACCTCACACATGGCATCCCAAGATATGTCACAAATGGCATCCCAACTAATGTCACTCTGTGTTACTCATGGCATCCCACCTCATGTCCCACATGGCATCTCACCCTATGACATCACATGTACCACATGATATTCCATCCCATAGCATTCCACTTTATGTCCCTCATGGCATTCCACAATATATTCCACATGGCATCCCACCCTGTCCCACATGGCATAAGCCCCATAAGAAGTCTCTCCTACCAGAGCCCGATTGAGCACACTATGTATAAAAGTCTGTCAGTCCATATAATAACTTATATGCAAATGACTTGTTGAATAAGAAAAAGAGGTGGAGTCAAATAATCATGCCTTGGAGCATACCACATGGTATATATTCTATCCTATGTCTTGCTTGGCCCCCATCCATGTCCCATATGACATCCCTTCATATGCAGTCACGTCCTGTCACTCTCTAACTGAGCACACTAAGTAAAAAAGTCTTGTCAGTTCATGTACAGTAGCAAATTTATGCAAATGACTACAATGATAAAGGCGGAGTTTAATAATCATGCCCGATACAGCCGTTGGTGCACAAATATTTTGAAGAAGTTTAAGGGTTGTTATGAGAGACACTTAAGGATCTCTGAAGACTTTGGGAAAATACATCATCTTACAGTTATCTTCGAAGGAAATATCCCATGTTTTGTAGACTTTTTAAGGAAACTATTCTTTAACCTGTCTTAAGAGTCTAAATTTGTTTAACATTAAGTAAGGAAATTCCATCCTTCCATGAGAATATCTGACAAAACTTTTTCTGGGGAACTCTAAAGAAACTAATATTTTCTTAGGAATTCTCCAAAAAACTTGAACATTTCTGAGGAAATTTCAGGCAAAATTTGGACGGCCGGACAGACAAAACCGCCATTACATAGGTTCGCATTATGCTAAGCATGCTCACCAACAAACAGGTTCAGGGTGCTTTTCCGAGATCCACGTAAAGAAATTCCAATTTCATAATAGAATCAATGTTAGTGAATTCACTCATGTACCTACTAAATTTGTCCAAATGTTCCATTTATTCATATTTCATTTTGCTGCAGAAAAATGACCATCAACTTCATCCACCTGACACATTCTGCATTAAATGATTAGTTCAGTCATCCAAAGCATTGACATTTAGATGTTCATGTGGCCTGCCGCAAGCTCTGATCCATTTATGGTACTTATCCAAATTTTTGGAGTTTTTAAAGGAATAAACAAAATTCCATTTGCTAACCATTCTGGGTCATGGGAATCGGATTTACAAAGCCCATAACAGTCCTGTAGGCGCAATTTTTCTTCTTTTTTTTTAGCTAACTGTACTGTGCCAGTACCACATAGGGTTTTTGTCCCACTTAGTTATGTAGATTTTGTTGCTAGGCAAATTCGTGCGGTGATTGGTTGAAAAAGTTGTCAATCAAGTAACTCAAATAGGTCATTTGGCGGCTTCTGACAAGCTACATTCATGATTTACCTTTGACAAAAGAACAGTATGGAAAAACTTTCCTAAAATTTAGACAAGAAATACAAATTTAATGCTTAATTTGAAACCAACATCTTTAAGGGAATAAAAGAGACACACTGAACTGATACAATCATTAAGATAGTTACAACACAACGACCACACATTTTGGACCAAATAAACAATAACTCTCACAAAGTGCAATATCTTTAGTATCAAAATTACTTAGCAGGATAAAAACTTTTCAAAAATAAGGATCTTTGTTTCATTCGTGTTTCAAGCAGATACTAAATTAGATATCAACAGCCTTACTTGAATTGTAGACAGCTCACACAAAATATTTAATGTGCACCTTATATGAAAAGAATTGTATCGCCTCTGCTCCCTTTGTGTAAAACATGGATTTGAAGTGCACCAACAATTGATTTACATGTTCTTTGAAAAACCCTAACATTAAGCAAGCTGTAGAAAGGTGTCAAACATATTAACCAAGGCATTTTGTTTGAATATTAAACATGGTTAACATCTTTAGAGCATAACTGAAAGCCATCTTGGTCATTTTATAACATGATGAAGTTGAAAACATCTTGACTATCATGTTTTCAAAACTTACATTTGGAGTTTGAGTTCTATTGATACTAGTTTTGCAATTTGTTTTTCTTCGGATATCTGTAAACAAAGTTCTCGGAATTGTTATGCAAATGTTTAAGCAGGCAGACTGGTCATACCCACGGGTGGAATTTGCCCACCAAAAGAGTGAAATTTATCTTCCGAAAGTTGGGAGGGGGTGGGTTGGCAAAATCACAAGAAATGTGGTAAATCCCCCCTTGCACCACCCCTAACCCATCCCTAAACAAAAAAGAACAAAAACCAGCAAATCCTGATTATGTTCACACGTTAAGATTTTTCAGCTCATAGGTTCAAAGAAACGCCAAATGATTGACCTACCTGTGGACCAATGTCCTTATTTAAAATGACTTGCAGTAAATGAGGTGGCAAGATGGGTGGACCGGTGGTTCTGTCCTGGATCTCGCGAGCTGGAATATCCTGGCCATAATCACCTGGAGGACTACCAAGAGCATAATCTAGAGAGAAACGGAAAGATATATAAAGACAGATACAAAGACTTCAATTACAGTAGTTCAGAGGTCAAGTTAATCTTATATGAAAGAGGCCTCTGAAAGAAACAAAATGGTGAAGAAACTACTGTAATTTGTTATTCCGCTAAGGAATATCTAAGTTCTGCCCCATTTTGTATAGAAATGACTGGTGTAGGAAAGTCTGCTGTAGAACGTTGGTGCCCTTATCTTGACTTTCTAAACAATTGTTTATGCATTTCAAAGAAAGAAAATTAGTTTTTGTATTACTTGGGATTTATTTCTTCAGAAAGTTATGTTATAGTTTATTTACTAGGTTCTGTTTTCCTAGTTTTCAGACAAACCAAAGCTTTTTAAGTCACAAAATCTCAGGGAAAAATATATCTAAATACACAAAGACTTTGATGGAAGTTAGGGGGTGATATCACAACTAGTTTGATTGATTTCAGTCATTTCTACACAAATGGTGCAAAACTTCAAACTTTGATAACTCCTTCATGACATAAGATATTGTAATGGCCTCTTTGTCATTGTTTTTTTAAGCCCTCTTCTATAAGATTAACTTGCTTGATAAAGTTCTGAGTTAATCCTGTAACATTCAATAAAAGTCTGTTGGTTTTCTGGATTAAGTCTGGATTCATTCATTCCAGACGGTTAGCTAGGAAAGTTAGGATGTTACAAACAGGATATATAAATATTTTGCATGGTGTAGAATTCTCTCTATCAATAGTTAACTCATAGGTCTACTGTACAGTAGAGGAAACTTTGTTCTGGTTTTCAGGACACAACTGAATATTTTCGGAATAAGAATTCATGATAGAGATTGCCAGCATGTCAAGAAGGAATGATTTGTAATTTCCTGTGCAATAGCTCTTGTATTCTTTAAAGGAATATTCCCATGGATTTTATTTTTTCATATATGATAGAGAAAACTTTTTAAAACAAAGTGGTGAAAAAACTATGTTAATATCTATTCTGTTTAGGGGTTACAAAATTTTAAAGTATTTTTGAATTTGGACAAAAGTGACTGATTGGCAACATATGTGATGTCATAGATACAATGTCAACAAAACATCTTTCGGGTTTTTTTTTTTAAATGATTTGGATTTTTTTCTCATTGTAAATGTGATGTACACCAGAAAAAAAAGAAAAAAAAATGTTTTCTTGTAAAATTATACATTCCACCCTATCTCTATAATGAACCAAAACGCTGTTTGATAATGTAAAAAAAAGTGTGATTAAATTGATAAGAAATACATAAAGAACTGTGCTGGAATTGCCTTGATGACATCACCAAGCTGAAGGACATATACTGTACAAGGTGTTTTAAAGAACATTTTTCTACTTTAAATTGTAATAATTTTTAAACGGAATAAGATATTAACATAGTTTTTTAAAGATCATATATGAAAAAATGAAAATCCATGGGAATATTCCTTTAAAGGTATTTGGACATGCAGCAATTTCTATAAATAATAATGATAGCATTCCTGTTTTGAAAATAAAGAAGCAAAGTAATCTGAAAGTACATTCAAGTCAGCATATCTTGTGCCTCAGGAGAAATCCATTTTGAACATATACGAAGGATTGTGTAATTATTAAAAAAATTGCCTTTGTGGGAAATTTGGCAAACTGTAAAGAATATAACAGGAAAAGGCTCACAGCCATGTATACAAAATACAGCACTTTAATTATCTGGGAATCTTGTCCCAAGAAAATAGCTTGACAACAGTCACCTGTAAATCTTATACACTTAACAACATCAAGTCAGTTGTGGTTACTGATTGGCTTGTCAGTATTTGTGTAAACAGTTCACCAATCAGAACCATTGATTTGCATTTTATAATTAACTCCATGTTAACAGATAACAATGAGGTGCAGTGGCTCAGTGGTGAAGGAGTACTCCTATTCGAAAGTTACCGGGTTCGATTCCATTGTGTAAGACACTCTACTTACTTCAGTCCACTCAGCTGCTGTAAAATGAGTGCCAACACTGCTGGGGAATTAATCTGCTATGGACTGGCATCTCATCCAGGGGGTGCCATGTACTCTAATCCGCTCATGCCATTGAAACTTGGGATAAGCACCAGCTCTATGAACCTCATGGCTCAGATGAATTTAGCTTCTTTTTTTTCAACACAATAACAGGCTTTAAAAATAAAGTTTTCAAACCTTTATATAACCCTTTGTGAAAGAAACTGAGAGCCACCTGCCAAACAACAAACCGGTTACAGAGGTATAAATTTTAATTGGATGTAAAGCAATACTTCCTATACAAACAAATACTATTGAACTAGTTTCACATGATATCATGATTTCTTGTTTTCATGATCAAAAGCTACTCACAGATCTTAATCGAGCAAAGAAAACTACCACTTTGAAAACAATACTTCTATAGAAATACATGGAAAAGTTACATTTATATTTGGCAGTAGAGGAATCAATCAAACAAACAAAATGACTTCTATACGAATACCGTATTAAGTGCCCCTATCTCTAATAAGTGCCCACCCAATATTTTTTGACTGATAACATAATCTATTTGATTCATTTGAAGACTTGAAATACTTAAGTTTTGTTATATTCTTTGCTTATTTTGCTTCTGACGCTCACAATGTTTTTGTGGTGGTTGCTGTGGGGCTAGTATAGAACCAGTTCACACAATGCAGTTTGAATAGCACTGTACTCGGTCTGGAGCATGTGCGCTTATTAGGAAGAACCTGTGGCCCTAAAATGTGGTATTTTTGTAGCCGCTTATCATGTCGAATACGGTACTTCTGTAGGAATAAATAAAAAAGTTACCTTTATTTTTGGCAGTAGAGGAATCAATAGCGAGAGCTTCAAAAACTTCAAAATCAGACTTTTGCACCTTCACAACATTGTTGACAGTTCCGTATGAGTTTGTTTTGATTTGCTGCAAAGAAATGAAATACCACACTTAAGTATTATTAGTATTAAAAGCAAGCACCACGAATCCAAAACCCTCTCTCTATGGAATTCTTTCACAAATCTTCAATTTCTAACCCCTCTCAACAAAGTCCAAATTTTAATAAGTCTCCAACAAACAGCTGCAACCATGCAAGATTCTATACAGCATCTTCATTTTCTTAATTGGAATCGCTTGGAGATATAAATGGTAGCCAATAGAGGCTATTTAAATATGTGGCGCATGAAGGTAACACAAACTTTCTGTATCACTAGCGGTATCCTTCACCTTCCTTCAACTAATACTGTAAATGATGGGTTTTATTCTCTGGGTGATACAATGCTTGAGGTACAATGTGGTTATGATAATACACTTGAAGGAGTATAAGGTATGTTTATTACATTCCATTGGTTGCTTTGAGCAAGGACATACAAATGCAAGATAATAAATGAATTTCAAAGTGTTTAAAATAACTGACCAGTGAAAGTATATGTACAGTTATTTATAACATTGCAATCCACATGGTTTCTTTCTTCTCTTTACCATAACAGGTCTCAAGTTCACTTACCATGGCGTGCTCAACACGCATTTCATGCAAGAGAAACAATCATGGACAAAAGAGATACTTCAAATGTATCTTCAATTTTCCCAAATTGTACCTGATTAAAGACGGAAAAGAATATATTTCCCCACAAACAGGGAGGTTTTGAAGTCTCATCTTCACTCTAACCTCTTGTGGTGAGGATGGTTCTGCTTCACAACCTCCCTGTATGTTGGGCAATATAACACTTTTGCTAAAGACATGGATGTTTAATCATTTTTGCGAGACAGCTTCAAAAAGTAGTCAATTTTTTTCAACAAAAAACAGAACAATGACCTTTCATTTATTACGGCTTGAAGAGTAACATAAAATAATGCCAGCTTGATAAAACAAAAAAGGGTGATATACCAGCAATAAACAATTCCATAAAATGCATAGAACCCTTGATTAAAATTGTTGCAGAGAATCAAAAAATAACAAACTACATAGTGGTATTCTACCATGATAAAAAGCAATGACTCAAAGAGTGGCTGGCTGCCAATCCACCTCACCTGCTTCATGCTGTGTTGCCATGCACCATCAACATAGAACTTATATTCGTACTCCCCCTCTGGCAAATCCACTATTGCAGTGAAATTATTTGTGCTGGAAAATGAGAGAAGAAAGTTTTTTGCATGTTAAAATTTTTTCAAAAATTTAAAGGAAAGGTATCGTCCCATAAATAAATTCAGAAGTAAATGCTGCTGTGCTTGTAACATAATTTCCGATTTCACTCATTGATTGTGAGAAATCTGGGATGTTATAAATCACACATCCAACAAACCAAACATAGGGGCCTACATGTGTTACAGATAACAACACAGATTTCTCGAATCAATAAGGAAAATTGAAAACCGGAAGTGACGTTACTAGCATGGCGGCGTTCACTTCTGAATGTATTAATAGGACGATACCTTTCCTTTAATATGATTGCCAGAGTATAGGCGTTTTGACAGTATTAGGCTCTTTGACAGTATTGTCTTCAGAAGTGATTTGTCATTTTATGCCTGTTGCACAAACTATGTATATTGACAGCTTGGTTAGTAATTGGCAACTTCCAACTATCACTAACAATACAGCAACAGTAAATGTAAATAAGCGCAAGCACAGATGAATAATATTCATTTCAGAAATTTTCCCTTTTGATATCAAAGATGTTGCCGCAGGAACACAAATAAGACAGAATTTTACCCTGCTCTTGCTGTTGGTTTACTATTTCTTGACCTGTGATTGGATGAGCTTATATACCGTATGTTGATGGTGTCGGTGCACATACACATACACCAATTATTTTTTTAATTTGAAATATTGTAACAGTACAAATGAACATAATATATTTATGCCTGCTACGTAACTTATTTTATTTTATCAATAAGTACCAGCAACATCATGCCACAAAGACAACTTCACTTTAAAAAAAAGTCATACGATCGCTTTCCCTGATTATATATATTCGTACTATCATCAATATCAGATAAGTTCTGAGCAAAAACGAACAGATACCAAGTCTTCAGCAAGACAAGTGTTTTCAAGAGGAATTTAAGTCCTACTAGCAAATTATGTCTTTACCTTCCTCTGAAATTACACGACCTATTTTTCTTGACCTTTGAGAATTTGTACAGGCTTTTAATTCGTAGCATTTACGTGTTTAATGTCCTATTTCAGGAGATTGATGACGTTCACTGCTGTTCGACCAAACTTTTCAAAATCAAATCAACATACAGGATGAGATAATATCAACCTACACTGTTGTTCTTAACACATGTCGGGTAATTACCACATTTTCCTTTTCCTGTTTAATGAAGAATTTTTGTCAAGGGCAGTATGACTTATTTTTGAGATGATTTCATAGTCCGATTTTCTACCATCTTATTGTCGGTTTTTCAAGTTTTCCATTAATCTCATAAACAACTAAAACATCAATGATGTAGTAGGCTCAATATATATTTTGGGGTGGATATAAACCTGTTTTTGTTGGTAAGTAGTTAAAGTTCGGTGCTTCTTGGACAGTAATTGAGGGGCACTTTTCATTTAGGCACTTATGTCAGTTTTCGAAAAAGTGTACCTTTTCCTTTTAATGAAGAATTTATGTCAAGGGTTAGTATGACTTAATTTTGAGATGATTTCATGGCAGGATTTTCGTGCAACTTATTGTCGGGATGATTTAATAGTCACATTTTCTTCAAGAGATCAACGATTTATTGTTCAGGTATTCCATTTTCTGCGACAGACCTAGCAATCATGTTGTGCAACATCCTCTAATAGAAAACAATCCAAGGCTGTAAAACTACAAAGTGCACCAAGTTTTTAATCCATCTTATAAACAAAAATATATTTCAAAAGTAACAAACAATTTTTTTTGTTATTTATGTTCTATCACAATAGTGTACAAGACTGCTGCATCCTACAAGTCGCTTCCTTTCAAGAATTCAGTTCAGGGAATAAATATAATAGTGAAAGCCAGATATATTAACCTGGAAATAAAAATCCAACGTCCATTCTCCTTAATTGATGTTAAATATTTGCAATACGTTCTTCACCATTTTTTATATTTTCTAATGTCCACTTTTATATCAAATAAACATGCCTGACCACTTAAAGACCAGATATCTTGTGAGCATAGAGATACATAAAGACTACAATCCAACATTTCAAATTGGTCAAAATATCACAAAATCACCCAATAGCCAATCAATTACCGCCGCGGAAGTGACGTCATGAATATGAATCAGATTTATTGGTGACTGGTCAAGCAATTTTTTAGAGATGAGATTACCTCTTTTAGTAATCATTTAAAAAGGCACCAAAAAAAAATACTGGAGGCAATGTTTTTTTGTTTCTAAATATCTTCCTTCCATACCATAATCTTATTGACCTTAACATATACAGAACATGCCTAGAGCTACTTTTTGACTTAATATCTAAATAGAGGCACATGTATTGTTGTTTTTCACTCTAATTATAGCCCTTTGGCAGTGCTTTATAACAGTTTAGGCTTAATAAAAAAAGATAAGCTTAATAAGAAAAGATTAACTTAAAAAGAGGTACACATCTTTCCTGGAAATTTGAAAACAAACTGTATAAAGCAAAAGCAAATCCCTAGAGTGCTGAATGTTCTTTTTTACTCTGACTAACAGGCTTAATCATAGGAGAGCGCTATGTCATCCTTTCCACTTTTTTCAAGTGATGTGCAAAGCTACCCAATGCAGATCATTGATTATATAGTGCAAAGCCTGCATAACTTTAGAAGTTTATCATTGGCAAATGGCTTATAAATAACTGCACAGTTAAGTCAACTTTATTCTCCTACAAGAAAGAATGTAGCACTGTGGATGGGGCTAAAACTCTTTATTTTAAACAAGGTAATTAATTTAAAAGTCTAAATCTTGTGAGAAAAACAAAAAAATACAGTGAACCAAATCAAACTTTTTCCCCAAAGTGGACTGTCATATTCTCTGTGGCTTAAGACAAAGTGCTACCTCTTGTTCATTGGAATTTTAGCCTGCCAATTGTTGAATGACCCAGATACAGCGATGTTCTTTCCTCCTCCATCCCACCTGAAGACAACAGGCAAAGATGAGTTTACCGGGGTGGATTCAAGCACCGTTGCGGCTCTCGGTCGCCGCCGAACCTGTTGTTCTTCTGGAGTGGTAGCTCCTTCTTTCATGAGTTGCTATAACAAATGATACAAAAAATAAAAAATAAATTAACAAATAATTTATTCCAATTTTAATTACAATGAGAATGTAGAATGTAGCCTGAGCAAATGTAAGATCAGAAAATCCCCATGTCAGAAAGCCAAGAGTCCCAAGGGTTTGCACACATTTTCTCCTCAGATTTTTAACAGTACTTTTTGGTTTGTTTCAAGCTAACCCCCCCCTCCTCCTCCCCCCAAGATATTAATTTAAGAACATCCAGATAAAGACTTAAGTTGTCCCTTACAGTAAACACCACTTACCATTTTTGGATGTTCTTATAACAAGATAAATTCAAAGAAATCTTCACATTTCAACATGCATTCTCTGCAAATCAGACATGCCACCAATTTGTATCAAGGACATTGGCACCGCAGAGGACATTGGCACCACATAGGCAGAGGACATTGGAACCACATAGGCAGAGTTGGAACAAATCTACAGTTCTGGTGGTTATAACCACGGGAAAATCGTAAATTTGCCGGAAGATTAAAAAAATTCATTAAACATTTTTGTTTTATTTATTGCTATAAATTTCTTGAGTAAGCAACAGTATGTATGTGATAAATATGTGCTCTAAAAACGTCCCCCATATAATTATGCATTGAAAAGTACATTAAAATGCGAAAGAGGGCAGTACATAAAGATGTATTTACTACATTAATATTATTTCTGTCACAATTTTTGTGGAAAGATATTCGACACCATGATTCAGAACTGTGGGAAATTTTTGTTTACAATTAATTCCAACTCCACACATAGGCGATCGCACCTTTGCCCATTACCACATGGGGATGCAATACAGGCAAGAGGATATTTTTCTCAGAGCATCAAACTGAAGAACTTGAGCACATAAATAGGCTCCTGGCTGTAGATACACCAGTGACACTCTAATAGGCTCCTGGCTGTAGATACACCAGTGACACTCTAATAGGCTCCTGGCTGTAGATACACCAGTGACACTCTAATAGGCTCCTGGCTGTAGATACACCAGTGACACTCTAATAGGCTCCTGGCTGTAGATACACCAGTGACACTCTAATAGGCTCCTGGCTGTAGATACACCAGTGACACTCTAATAGGCTCCTGGCTGTAGATACACCAGTGACACTCTAAAACCTTTTATAAGCTATGAATAATGGACGCTTACATAATAAAAAATGCCATCACCACAGCCATTTCCGCATGCATAAACATGCACCTGAATCTTCTCTCACCATGTGACATCACATAAATTAAAATCTGCTTCTAAAATGCCTTTGACTGTTGAGTTATCAATGCAACAGATATCTTTAGTATAAGTGATTTCACTGATTTAAATGTAGAGATATATAGAAAATTGATGCAGCTACAGACTTACAGGAACAATAGCCTAAATTCAATAACCGATTTATTTATCCTGCACAAAAAAATGTCCATTACTTCTTATGAAACAGAAGTCAAACATGGGCATCACAAATTCCATCACATCAATCTAGTCTTGGACAATACTGTTAAAACACTTCAGCTATTTGAGAACAACATATTTTATAGTGTTATGTTTCTTTAATATTTTTCCAAGAATTGTAACCCCCAGTACCCCCTTCCCCCCTTTTCAACGATGAATTTATTTATTCCTTAATGTCATTTTCAGGAAAACGGCCAACATTGAATGGAGAGGGGGAGGGGAAGGGGAGGACAATTAATATAGTCAGGTAGGGGACAGGCATACTGGCGGCGTCAATGAAGTGATAAAAATGTCCTTAAAATTATAAAATATTAATTACAATTGGAAGAGTAGAGATTGGAAAAGCAACAGAAAATATTTCCAGCATTTCTGATTTCTAAATGTGGAATAATTTACAATAGAAAAGTAGCTTCATGAAAAACATTACATATTTTCACCAAGTGTTTCAACAAGTTTTGTCCAAGATTGTAGCTAGCATTGTAAACTTAAACTTCAGTCTGCCAATGACAAACACCAGGCCTGTAGCTACATGTAATATGGTAAAACCCTGTGTGCCACCCTTTCCATGTTACCAAACAAAGAAAAAAAACAAAGGAATATGGAAACTGTTTTAGTATTCCCACCCTTGAGAAAAATCCTGGCTACACACCTGATAAACATATCCTCCATTTGAATAAAATGCTGTGATTGAATAATGCACTTGTCAGTTGTATGACTCACCCCTACTACCCCCCCCCTGCCCCCCCCCCCCCGGCAATGTCAGTCAAAGGTGAGTCATTGACATATGGTACAGTGACTCACACGTGCATCATTGTACCAAATTGTCAGTCACCATAGTGACTCTGGGATGAGTCAATTTACTTCAGAATCATTGACTTTGTACAGTTGTGAGTGAATTGGGGTATTTAAGTCATTTCACAAAAAATGTCAGTCACTTAAGTGACTGAGGGGTGTGCATGTTTTGGTTACTCACCTTGGTGCAATGACTCACCTTGTCCAGGGGTGTAGGGGTGAGTCACACCATTGACAAGTGCATAACTTTGACCAAAATAATGTTATGCACACCATGCAACAGAAGTGACAATGTAATAGGAATACACAAACCATGGCAGACCCCAGCTTAATAGTATACTTTACATCTCTTATTCCAAGCATGCCTTTCATAAAATCTGAAATTTATGAGAAGTAGAAGACTATAAATCTTGCTTTTAACTGTACCATATCGATATGAATCTTCTGTATCAGATGTTAAGCATTCAACGGGACCAAAAAACAGACATGGATCAGTGGAGCATGTCTTAAGATGTACTCACATACACTGCTATTATTAAATGCAGTGAAATATTAACCAGGCGAGACTAAACAGTTGAACTCATTCTGCAGTCACAATATAACTGTCCACAAAGTGTTAACAATAGGAGTTTGAGTATTGTATGTCAGTTTTTACAGCAAAAACCATTCTTTTAGGATTGCTTTTTAAGACAGAGGCTTCATAGCTGCAAAATGTTCTTTTAGAAACAAACCTGGCACAAAACTTTGCAGACGATGTTTTTTTTCTTCGTTAAAAGTATTTTTTTGTGTCAATGATTGAGAAAAATAAGAAAATGGTACATCATGATTTACAAAATGGTTAGCATGAAATGAATATTTATTGTATACAATCTTGCAACATATGAAGGTATCAAAATATGCAAATAGAGAACTTAAAGAATGATATAAAAACGACTGGATGAAAGGTTAGAGAATTGATACTTTTGTGAGCGTGCAAGCTCTAGCTACAATATTGGAGAAAGATGTTTTAACAATTCAGCTTTATAAGAGGTATTTAGTGTATTTCTCTTGATTATTTCCTTCCTCAACTTCTCACTCCTCCCTTTATTTAATGTTTGGACTTGGAGGAAACTGGGAACATCAAGAAAATTATGCCTCATGCTGTCATGGATGCTCCATCACACATTCTTATGTTCTGGGTTGAACAACAAGATGCTGAAAAACTGAAGTTTTGAATTGCAACAGACAGTTTTTTTGTCATATAAGCAGTGGCGATATGAAAGAGGTGGGAAACATCCCACCAGTTTCCTAAAATTGAAAATGGCTTACATTAATTAAACACTGATTCCATTTTTTGAGCATAAAAAAAGGTTATTTTCAGGCAAAAAAGAGTGCACCACAACTGGTTATCAAAGGCCGTGGACATTGACTTGGTTGTCAATGTTATGTCTGTCCATACGTCGTACCTGTGTTCTCGTCCAGGTCGTATTAGGCATTTCGTGATAGCATTCTTACTATCATAACCAGACACGCAGGCGACGGACCCCGTCATTGTAATTGTGTGTTCACTCGTCGTCGCAAAAAAGAGGTTATTTACGGGCAGCTGTACAGAAAAAACTCTCGTTTCGCCATTGCCACATTCTGCATCATACATTTTGTGCCCCCCCCCCCCCCTACACACAATTTTTAAAGAAATTAGTATATCCTTATGGAAATCATTCGTTTTTTTTGTCTTTACTGGCATACATGTTCTTATATCTGTCAATGTTAACTTAACGCGTTTATGTCATAGATACTGTTTTAAAAGCCACAGCCTCAAATAATGGATCTAGTCAGCTAATATTATACCAAGGAATGTTCAAAGCAAGAATGCTTAAATAGATTAAAGAATTAGTTCAGGGTTCTGGCATCTTATATAAAAAAGGACTTTAAATGAAACAAAATGTAAAAAAAGCATTCAAAAATCTAAGGAGATATTCAGGTTTAAAGCTCTGTCTTTTCTGTGTAGAAATGACTGCTATAGTAAGTCTACCAGAGATCAGGTTAACCACAAATTTGTCGTATATTACGCCATGGCTGAAATTTCTTACAACACAGATATAGCATGTGAAATTTTACGCCAGAGTTTTTCATAAACATAAATGAAAATCATGAACATTTTACCTCTCTGATGCGATTCAAAGTATTATTTCACACAAACGTGATTTTGAATTACTCATAAATATAAGAAAAATGACACAACTACGAGACTAACGGCCAAATGATTCAACATGCCTGTAGTACTGTACATAAATACATATAGGCTAGCACATAGGCCCTATGCATGATATACGTACACTGTAGTGTATGTGAAAGTTTTGATGTTGTTTTGAATGCAGGCTGTCAATTGTCAACGATATTATTAGCTAGGATTCTGTGTTGAATGTGTATCTATGAAGTGATCACAATTTGCAAGTCAAGTTACCATACTGTAAAGAAGTAGGCGTGTTCGAGATCCGAATAGTATATTATCATTGACAATTGGTCAAAGTTCACAAAAACCTCATGAAAGTTTGGATACGATAAACAAAAGTATTTTCTAGTTTATTTTGGGATTGTTAACCCAAATTTTATGATTCAACAATCAACATTATACAAGGGTTGGGTATGAAATTTTTCTTGATATTTGTTATGATAATAAGTCCAATTTTCTAATGTTTTTGGTATGATAAGTGCAATTTTCATTTACTTTAGCAGGCAAGCCTACACAAGTGTTTGTGTTTACAGTTACTTGCATGCTTCGCTAGTGCGCAGTGCCCTGTACATTATGCAATATCCTATACATTATGCAGTGCCCTGTACACACGACGGCAAATTTACAGAATGTGCCAAAATTCAAGGGCTTGTCATACCAAATACACCGGGCAAAAAATTATAACGCAACCTCTGAAGTCTACTATGGAAAGTTGGCGTCTTCATCCTCACATTCTTAACAATTCTTAATGCATTTTAAAGAAAGTTCATTTCATTTTTTTCACTATCGTTATTGTTCCTCAAAATTTCTTCAGGTAATATATTATAAATACCCTTCCTAGATTCAGCTTCACTACTTTTTTGACATATCCCATAATTTTCAAGCCACAAAATCGCAGAACAAATTATGATAGAATACATTAAGACTTTGAGGAATTTGAAGCTATGACATCACAACTACTGTAATCCTATTTCAATCATTTCTACACAAATAATACCAAACTTTAAACTGAAATATCTCCTTAATGGAATACAATTTTTGAATTTCTGAACCATTTGTTGCTCTTGAAATCCTCTTCCACTTCAACCCTGAAATAATCCTTTAGACGTTTTAAAATGAAATGGGTCTAGGTAAGATATAAACAAAAGATTAATCAAATTCATTTCATGGCTCAGACTTAATGAGCTCACCTCCTTGTGATGGAGCCTCTTCCAAGCACTGACATTTGTTTCTATGGGTTACCTAACAAAAAAAAGTTACGTTATAAATTCCCCAGGTTTTTCCTCTAATTGTTTAGCATAGAACTTGTCAGCAAACAGCAAGTGCATAAAGCGGTAACATCATAGCAAAACTGCTTTAAAATATATTAAAAACTATCATAGTTGCAAAGTATTTCATTAAAAGCAGTTAAACATTGACCATTTAAAACTTCAGGCACCAACTTGCATTATTTAGGCAACTTTTGTGACGTATTACAGGGCAACCTTGGTATTTTCTTTTGTAAATCCTTTGTTTTCAAATGTCTGTTATAATTCTTTATAAGTGGAGCAGCAAGTTTGAAAGTCTTTGCCATGCTCCCAATAACAGTCTAGCAGCAGACCCCTAGCTTTGCTGTTCCACAGGGGTGGCCGGCCTCACCCTATGTGGGCCTGCTCTACCACCCCAAGGGGACTGCCCTACCCCCTGGGGTATGCCCTACCCACTGGGGTCTGCCCTGTCCCTCATGAGAAAAACAATATTTTTCAAATATTTTTTTATATTTTTAAATTTAATGATCTTAGTTGGCCTCGTAAATGAAATACCTTACATGGATACAGAACACACAATGATAGCATAGTCAGCAATTGTCCTGTTTGGCTTATGGCAGGTCCTTATCATTCAGAATAGCTTCATTCTGAGATGCATGATTGTAGCTAATATCCCAGAGCTTCAACAGGGGATTGAGCCTTAAGGGGGCCCATGACTCCACCCCCAAAATATGCAGCACCTCGCGCGCGCATTAATGTACCCCTTAACAAGTCTAGCACCCTGTCCCTTTTAAAATCAAGCTAGGGGTCTGTAGCAGGAATAAACTTTTCCATCATTTCAGAGACAAAGAGGTAGTAAGGAAATTTAAACAATTGCAAGAAGATATTGAGCTGTCTGCCCAGCAGCACATCATACATGTCATACAACACAAATATTGCATGAATTAAACAATTCTTTTCAACTTACAAAATGGATCTGCTCAGAGTTTATACTCTTTCTACTGATGTATAAATTGCTACATGGCCACAGACCTTTAAATATGATCTAATTTAGTGAGAAAGAATATTTAAAGAATTGCATAATAAAATTGAGCTGTCTGCCCAGCAGCCCAGTCATACATCACAAACTGACATATTTTGCATGAATTAAACAATTCTTTCAAACTTACAAAACAGATCTGCTCAGATTTCATACTCTTTCGACTGATGCATAAATTGCTACAGTACATGTCCATGGACATTTAAATATGATTTCATTTGTAATGTACATATTTTCCTTCTGTACGTATGTACAGAATAAACGTACATATTATATGTACATATTTTCCTACTGTAGACTTTCATACGATTTAAATGAGCACTGAACCGAAAACTGAGAGCGTACTTTTAGGGGCTTCCCAAAAAAATGAATGCTTATCTATCACACAACGGTATAGCAATTTTCTGCTTAATATAAATACTTAAGTAACTATTGTCCTCACGTCGTCTGTAGGTTATGAAAGCATGAAGTTTATCGCACTGGTGTGGATAATATAAAATTTGCAAAAACGAGCGCTCTCACTTTTCGGGCTTGTATCATACCATAACAGAAATTCGCTACGCCTTCAGTTTGAAAAGTGTGACTTGTGACTTGACATGACTATAGAAAGTGACCTGTGACTTGACTTGCGAGCAAATGACTTGCGACTTGACTTGCAAGCAAATGACTTGTGACTTGACAGCAAGTGATTGTGACTTGACTTGAAACAACTCGGCTTTGTTTGTTTGATGAGGGCTTAACGGCACCACAACAGCGAGTCAAATTATGCCTGAGAGGTTAGTTCATTCCAGAGGTAGGAAGTAAAGAAAACGGGGAGATTGAGAGAAATACAAAAGTCAGAAAGCTGGGATCGAGAGAGGAGGTGCATGTGTGAAAAAAGCAAAGTAGAGAGAGGGGAGTGTGAGAGGAGGACTAAATATGGTTGTAAAGGGAAGCATGATGAAGGAAAGAAATAATTCTATCGGGAGGGTTTTTCTGGAAGAGCTCGGTTATTGAGTTGTGGGGAAGCTCTGGGAAGGTTGTACAGGGGGCTAGCAAAAAGGATGTGATGGACTGTGAGGGTGCAATGGCAATTGTTGCAGTGGGGTGGGGGGGGTGAACCAATAAGGAAGTGAGAGTGAGTGAGAGTGTGACCTATTCTACGATGGGTAATGTAAATATTGTCGACACGGGAGAGGATGTGGATGGTGGTTTGATCGGAATAGTGGGCTGGATGACGTGGAGTTTGTATATCAATTTGGGAGTCCCATGAGATTTGTTAGCGGTCACTAACAATGGAAGCGAAAAGCGGTTTGATGTCAGAGAGGGTTTTGGGAAATGGGGTAGGAGGGAGGTTGCATTGCCAGGAATGCCAACGTGGCTGGGTATCCAGAAGAAAAGAATACTTTTCCTGCAGAGGGTGGGCGAAAGGAGTTTACGGAGGAGGTGGTGGGATGTAGGGTTATCCCATTTAAGATTGAGTAAAGAAGGACAGTCGGAGAAAATGGCAAAGTGACTGACCGGAAAGTACTCATTAAAGTTGAGGGCGGGGAGAATGGCCTTCGCCTCAGCCGAGAAGATGGACGAATAGTCGGGAAGCCTGCTACTGAGGGTGATGTCTTGGATGATGGCAGCAGCAGCTGTCTTGTCGCCTTCCTTGAAAGCATCAGTATAGATGGAGGTGTAGTTTGAGAGTTGGTCATTGATTTGGTTGTGGAGGTTGATGAAGAGGTTAGGGTGGGTTTGGATTTTGTGATAGGTGGAGAGGTCCAGGTGGATAGGAGGAAAAGTGGGCCAGGAGAAGGTGCCAAGAGTGGCAGTGTTGATGCCGATATGGAGGAGGTCTGATTTGATGCATAAGCTGAAGGGAGGGATAGGGTTTGAGTCCTATCAAAGAGGCTGGAGAAATTGGGGTACCTAATGAGGTTGTAAACAGGGGTACCTAATGAGGTTGTAAACAGGGTTCTCTGTGTGAGCAACACAGTAGACAATATTGCCGTAGTTAAGCTTGGCACGAATGGTAAGCCTGAAGATTTTGAGGAGAGCATGGTGGTTGCACCCCAAGTGGTGTTAGAGAGGAGGCGGAGAAGGTCGAGGGAGGTTTTGAGAATGGAGCAGGTGGTGCTGAAGTTTGACAAGGGATCCTCACCCTCGAGGAGATAGGGGGGGGGAGGTACAAGTCGCAGAGGGTTTCGAAAAGGGGCCAGTCGGCCTTCTCGAGGTTCCAATTGGGGGTGTGGTCTATGGGGGTTGGGGTTTGAAGGTTGGAGTGAATAAGAAGAGGGTAATGGTCACTACCACAGAGATCAGCAGTGACCTTCCAGCTAAAATCAAGGAGGTTGGGGAACAGATAGACAGGTCAATACAGGTGAGGGAGCCTGTGGTAGATTGAAGGCAGATCAGGGTTAGTGTTGAGCAAGGAGAGGCTGTGCTGTCGAAGGGTGTTTTCAACAAGCTTGCCTTTGGGGTGGTGGTATTGGAGCCCCACAGGGGGTTGTGAGCATTGAAATCACCAAGAAGGATGAAGAGAAAGGGGAGCTGAGAGATGAGGTTGTTTAGGCTGGTTGGCTGAACATTGTTGGTGTTGGGAGGAGATAGATATTGCAAAGAGTGAAGGTTTTGTGGAGGGAGATAGACATACAGATGGCCTGAAGGTCGGTGTTCACACGAACAGGGCTGTGTGAGATATCATGTCTAACGAGAATGAAGACGCACCCACAGACCCTGTCGGTATTCACTTGATATTTATGGTAGCAAGCGAAGTTGTTAAGGGGATAATGATCAGTGGTTTTCAAGAAGGTTTTTCGTAGGCAGAAGACAATCGGGTTGAAGGCTGCTCTGTACGCTCCCCTTTTTTGTTGATTTTTAAAATAACCAATTTAGATTAGTTTAAAAGTTAGGCAACCAATGATTACATCTAGGAAACCAATTCTAACAATGGAAATGAATATTAGTGATTTATGTGAGCACGTGCTTGCAAGCTCACAACTCTTGAAGATTTATAATGCCACATGTCAAGCTTCTACATACAACAAAAACATTTAAAACCCTTTCAATAGATTTCTGAAATTGATGGTGATACTAGCTGGATGCCTCCTTATATTAGCACTGTGCAACAATGCAGTGATCATACTTGTCAATATTTTGTGAAATACTTTCAATTAGATATCAGCAGACTATAAGCAAATGTATTTGCTGACTTTAAAGCTGTCCTCTTAGGATATTAAACGCAGTTCGCACAATACATAGAACATAACATCAAGTTGAGTACTGTCAGAATTTGCTCAGGTCTCACAGTATCCCAATTTTTTAGACATTTTTAGTCAAAACAAATTGATGTAATACATTGTAAATCCTAATTTGATATATCCTGATGACATATGTTGTAAGGAATTAACAAAACATGGAAACGGCTAATAAAAAATAAGCGAAGAAAAACAACAGAAGAAATTCTTAGAAAAGGCTCATCCTTGTAGGAATACATAAAAAAAGTCAACAAATGTGTATTGTTTTATCACGCAAAGCCTGGAATAAAACTGAACACTGAAATCCTATATAATTTCACAGAAATCTTCATCTACCAACTGTGGCTAGCTCTAAAAACTTTGAACTTTCGATTTTCAACTTGATATGTAACATTGAAGCTTATAAAAAACAAACCACTGAAAACTACTGAACATTTAAATTGCTCAGTTACTGAATATATATTTTCTTATCCTCCCGAAGCGGGCAAACAACATGGGAAACAATGAAATAATGTTTAAATTAATCATTCCTTGTGCGCCTTTTGCAACGTTGTTTTTTGTTCTGTTCAATTCTCTTGGCATTAACACTCTGGCAGGTGTTGTGAAGAAGTTTGATCCATTTTGGCCGATCACCAATGGCAGTATTTGTCAAGAACATCACTACATTTAAGTGCACTTTTACAGGTATCCTTGAATCTCAAAAGAGGACGACCAAGCTTGTCCTTGAACCACTGACTAGCTCTCCATAGAGAAGGCGTTTAACAGGTCTTTTGTTGGTCATCCTTGCAACATGGGGGAACCAACGTAATCTGATTCTGACAAGTTTAACCTCTGTCTTCAACACTAACAAGTTGGTCCCATTTGATAAAAAGATACATATGAATGCACACGCAGTAAACAATTGTATGCGTCTTATCAAAATGGACTATACAATGACTCTACTGTACATGCTTATCATGCAAATAAACAGATAAAGAGAATTCAAGCACTTACATATAATTCTGTAGCTGGGTATCATGATACAATTTTATTTAAGACAAAGTGGTGACTTCCTGCATTCTGATTCCTGCTGAAGCTTAGTGTTGAGTATGTCTTTTTAAAGCTTCTTCATCAAGTGTTTATGGTTTGCTTTTTAAAATCTTAACCAGGTGAAGATATTCCAATTTTACAACAGTAACACTTTTCAAAAAGCTCCAATGGCCTAAATGTTTCTGGGCCACCCTTTTCTAACAAGTGGGTAAGTAAATGAAAACTATCTCTCAAGGAACTAAAGATTCAGTTACATCGAAAAGTATGCAAAATCTCAAATAAAGGAGCAAACTAAAGACTCAATCTTATAGTGTGCTAACTATATTCTATGTAAATCTGTCTTGTCATGCTGTCTGACAATGCTTTTCAAATGCAAACACAGTCACTTCGCACATCTCTATAACATTTCATGCTGACCTTTAAAGGCATGCTGTATATTCAGAACAACTTCTTATCAAATGTCAGCTACTGGAGATATTCAAAAGCAATATTTAAAGACGGAATCTTGTCTCATCAAAATTTGTAAAAATGCAATGTTCATATTTTTCATAAATCACATCCGATTGTGGATTGTTGCTTATTAAGTATGTACTGTACACATTGTGTGTGTATGTACAGTGTGCTAGTCACTTCCGCACAGTTGTTGATTGGTTGTCGTGTTTGACCAATCAGAAACAATACATTTTTATTGTATATTACTGTCCATATTAACACAATATCTGGCCTTTAAATATTTTGAAATTCCAGAAGCAAATGTTGCAAAAATGTATGTCCGTTCTTCTTTGAAAATTGCTAATTATATTGATAGTATGACACTTTATCATGTAAATTGATCAAATTGCTAATTGTGTTGATAGCATGACACTTTATCATGTAAATTGATCAATTCGTTTAGAAACTTCTTTACCATGAACCGTGTTATGAAATTCAGATCTGATCGCGGTCGCCAGGTCTGATCGCGGTCGCCAGGTCTGATCGCGGTCGCCAGATCTGATCGCGGTCGCCAGGTCTGATCGCGGTCGCCAGGTCTGATCCCGGTCGCCAGATCTGATCCCGGTCGCCAGATCTGATCCCAGTCGCCAGATTTGATCCCAGTTTCCAGATCGCCAGGTCTGATCGCAACTGAGCATGATCGAACCCAGGTCTGATCTAAAGAACTAAAGATTCAGTTACATCGAAACTGTAATCAGATCAAGTGAGAACACATTAATGTCTTTAACCTATTGCGTTAAGCTTAGTCATTAATTGTCAAGTCATTGTCAGGAAATTGTAATCCAGGGAACCAGTGAAAACACCTTCTACATCAAACAGACATTTTCAATCTAGTATTTTCATCTATAGTAAACTCTTGTATTATTTCTCCACAATCTCTATATGCCAATTTCAAGTTTCAGTACTTGTACAATGTACATATCTTGGTGTAGGGGAACTCCCAAGCAGATTTAAGCTGCTGCCTAAAGTGTGCAATACCACAGATGAAGCAACATATGAAATCATACTGATAGCTTGTCATACAGTACATTATTCAACTTCACTTGTAGTTTCTCTCTGCTCCACACATGAAGTCTGAATGTTTCAAAACACAACCTAGTATCATTATCATAGCATTTTGGAAAGACCTTAACCTTAGTACAGTAGTTACTTCAAATGCAGTATACCTACAAGATATACTGTAATTATTTTTTCTTGTAAACTTTTATCAAAAGTTTATATCATAAATTTGCAGTCTACAGGATTAGTTCAGTGATCGAGCAAATTCATTTCATATGAACAAGGACTTAAATGAATAGATAGCTAACATAATAGTGCAGTCATAAGTGCTGATTAGAGAGAGCCTCTGTAGCTTTCAGGCATGTGCAGAAAGATAATTTCAATTGTTATAATCGTTTAACAAATTGTAAATCCAGTATATTTTGTGATTGGCAAAAAAATGGTGCCTTTATTCTCCCAGCTTCCCATGTATCTGCTATCCCTGTCAGTTTGCCCTCCCCTCACAGCTACACCCATGACCTTTAATTTCATGAGATTTGACAAATTCAATGTATTTATTTGACAAATTCAATGTATTTATTTGACAAAATTTAAGCAAAAGCACATTTGATAGTGATAACATCTGCCTCCCTCCCCCTTCACCCCACCCCAAAAAAAATAATAATAATAAATAGTAATGATACAGTAGGTACAAGGAAGCATGTTATTTAATAGCCAGAGAATACTCTTGCATGTGGGTAAGCTTTTTTTTTCTTTCAAGCATCCATACAACTATCAACATTTGACATCCCTATTTCCTATTTTCACCCCTTTACTTCCTAGTCTTTAACTTTACCACATCATCCACAAAAATATAAACACTTTTTTCTTTCTGTTTTTTTTTTCCCTTGACAACTGTCACAAAACCTTGATGACAAAGTATCAGTATAATTTCCACTAGATATTAAATTATTGGATGGTCAGTTTTAAACATGTTCAAGGCACATGGAAATGAAGCAACTGACAGTTAAATTACCCACTAAACTTAATTAATCATTTCATAACGAAGATTTGAGAGAAAACTGTAGTTGCTGCAGTTTATTACTTTTAGGACGTATTAGTATGGCATACATGTACTGTAGTATCTGTTGCATAATTCTGTGTCATTTTTCTAACCTATAGATATTAATAATAAATTCAATGTTCTATTCGAACACAGACTACAGAAATAAAAAAAAAATTAAATGTACATGTTAGGCAGTATAAATTTTCCTTCTTGTATCTGATATACTTTTGAGAACATTAATGGAAAACACATCAATAAAGGTTAGAATAATACCTTCTTATTGCTAAGCCAGCAAATTCAGCAGAAAAAGTTTCAAGATTGCCCTGATGTCTTGGACCTCAAAATGTAATGAACACACAATATGTTTAATCCTATGACATCATAGGAAAATGAATTAAATCAAGTTCACCCTATAAGCAACTTTATAACTTAATCATTGGAGGGACCCACTTTTTGGATGCTTGCTATACGTCACATAATTATAATTGAATACAGTATGGGAACATAATAAATGCCTATGGGGGAACCCAAGAACTGCACAAAACTGGAGGGTAAGGATGATGCAACTATGCCTTGGAATGTTTAACTTTACCCATAAAAATAACACTGACAAAAATAGAACAAGAACCTTAGGCCATTCAAATAAATATATATAAATTAGTTTCCTGCAAATTTTTTGGGTTGAACAAATTTCATGAGTAAGGGAGGATTTTTTTATATTTTTTCCATTTTTTTTTTTTATATTCCTCTCATACTGATCAAGACAAAACTTTGCACATAACTTAATTTACTGGAGGCGTTATTATCTCCTTTCTTATGCTAATTAATATGCATGAATGTTATTGAAAATGCAATCAACAACAAGGTCTCTATGACTTCTTCACATGTACAGAATGTTATGACAGCATTTACAAGTTAGCCTACAGAATAAAACTGTCTGATGCCAGGGTGAGTATAGCTCTCACTATTCTTAGAATTTTCAAGAAAGAATGAAGTATTGTTCATATGTGTGGGTTTTCATTTTGTTTGCTCGTGCAATTAAGAATAAGTCTTCATAGAGTTGTGCGGATTCCTGTGACACTCCTGGGATCCCAATGCTATCATGTCAACTATGCATAGTGCGTGATCAAAATGTCCTATTTATAAGTTATCAGCTTCCTTTACTGGAACTACTTCTGACATTGAACCAACTGAAAAACAAAAGGCAATCCAAAGTTTTTGACCTTATCGTATCTGCCGCATATATTTTTTCCAGGAAACATGACATAAAATGTAGCATTTCAAATAAATTACTTGACCTCTGACCTTTGAGTGACATCATGTCTTGAGCAGGAGGCCCTTCACCCTTCAACAACCCAAAAGCACCATCCTAATATCAGTTACAGTTATCCCGGAAAGTGTGACACAAAATTTCCCAGTACTTGACCTCTGACCTTTGAGGGACATGTCACATCTTTTGCGAGACACAACTTTACATCATCCTTCATCAACCCATCAAATAACAAATCAATATATTGTGCAGTAATGCACACACACAAAATTGAGTAACTATATGCTGGATATAAGATCATAAAGACAACAGTATGCTTAAGGTCAGAAAAGTTATGAACAGTCTCGTTTAGTGTCCCAATTGGGAATTATAGTGTCATTTCCCAAACGGGAATCATATGCATACTTATTATGAAAAAAGCTACGTATAGCCTATCATGCAAAGCTTCTCTAGAGCTTCGCCTTGTTGATTGCCGTTAGAACAAGCTTTTTGCAATCCGTGTGGAGTAGATTTGTATGCGAAATATGTTCATTTTTTTTTAATAAACATGTAAATATGACCTTTAGTGACATTTCTACCGGCGCAAATCAAGCAGTTACCGGTGCGTTTTCAGGATATAAAATAAATGAGTGGTTTTACTTGATTTTTCATGTGTTTCGAGACTGTAGAATCTCAACAGCCGTTTGCTCAATCATTGTTTGAGTGTTTTGTAAGGTACTCATGAACATATACATGGACATTGGAAGTAAAAGTAAACTTTAAACAGCATAATTATATTTTTTATGATCTGTGCCCGATCTGTGTAGGTTACCAGTCTGCCAGTGCATGTTCAGTGTATTATTATAGTTCCATTGCCATGTTACGATGTTAGGCAGTTGAGACGGGGTCACAGCGTTTACACAAGGTTAACATCCGTAAGATAGTAAGTAAAGAAAAACTTAAGTCCGACTTACAAAAAAAGTGTTGCGTCTTTCGTCCGCGCCTCTCATGAGCTAGCGGGTAGGTATTTTATCCCAACACCCAGCGGGACTTAAAAATATACCCACAAAACAGCTTGCAGTTGAAATATAATTAATATTTCATATAAAATTGAATGTTTTTACTCGCTTTTATTGTACTTGACGGGAGAATTTCAAAAATATTCTTTTTTTTCTCCCATGAATTCATTTTTATATGAAATATTAATTCCATTCCAACTGCAAAATGTTTTCTGGGCATAGTTCTAAGATCCCCATTTGGGTGTCAGGGTCAAATCCCTACCAACTATAGCCCACAAGGGGGGTCGTCAAAACTGGAAACACACACAACACATTTTTTTAAGTCGAGACTTAATACTCGCTTTTTTGTTCGTGTTAAGTCAATGGGAGAATTTTTCATTTTTTTTCTTTCTTTCTCCCATAAATTCATTTCTATATGAAATATTAATAACATTTAAACTGCAAACTAGTTTTTGGGCATATATCTAAGATCCCCACTGGGTGATGGGGTCAAATCCCTACCCACTAGTAAATGAGGGGGGTTGAAAGACGCAACACATTTTGTAAGTCGGACTACCTTTATTTACTCATCATTTTCCACACCAGCACAGATCATACATAGAGACTTCTAGGCTGTTTAATGTCAACGATGTAAGCGCTGTAAACCTGAATCAGATCTATTGTTTTTAGTACAGCTTTGTTAGCTTAAGATGGAAAAGAAAGAAATCTTTTTAGAAATCAATCTGTCATAACAGTATCCCTAACATACATTAATTCTCTTGATGCACTAACTGCAGCAATTTTCTGCCAATAGGCCAGTCAGTTGTCACTGTCAGTTTTAGCGATATACAAGTGTGCATCGTGACTGTACATGTATAGTGTACTTAAACAGTTGAAAAGACTGCATGGAAATCTATCAGAACTTTAAGTCAAACGGTTTTTCATTTACTATCTATTTTGGTATTATCAAGGCTATTCCTAACTTTTGGAAACAAGCTATTCATTGTAACCCATCAGTAAATGCCAATCTTCAGCGCACGTTTTTCTTTTCTTCCGCCCCTCAGCCAACTAGATTTGTTTTTAATTTTTTAATGGGAAATAGGGATTGTACTCTAAAGCTATTACTAAATGGGAACAGACCAACACCTGCAGAGTGGACTATCATTTTCAAACTCCCCTGTTATGCTATTAAATATGTTAGAATTCAGTTTTTCCAGTTCAGTTTATTACATAGAGTTATCGGTGTGAACTCTTATCTACATAAACTAAAATGAACAAATACCCCGCTTTGTACTTTTTGTAAGTCTGATAATGAAACGCTACACCTTTTTTGGACCTGTCCTTTGTAAAACATTTCTGGAGAAGAGTCGAATTTCTTATGTCTTAGATCTCCCTTTAAATTTAGACACCGGGCGATAATTTATTCGCCGCTATCGCCGATTTTTTTCTAAACAAGTTAATGACCTGTTACTAAGGCTTTAATGGTCACACATAATGCCCAAATCCCCAAGTTCTGATCACAGCCAAAACAGTTATATTCTCTCCAATGCATACACTAAAAATAAACGATCTTTACAAAAACAATAGAAGCTGTACATTGGACTGGCACGTATCGATCGCAATCATGTCGACTTTACAAACGCACACAGGAAAAGTTTTCATAGATCTTGCTTGCTTTTACCTCCCATGATGAATATACATTAAAAGCCTAAAATTATTTTCTGTATGTAACTTTTGTGATTATTTTGCTGTATTTCATCTCTTTATGCATGATGCTGCACATTTAAATGTTTCTAGGTTTTTTCTTTCCACAGCTGCAGACAAAATAAAAACAGCTGAAGCAAAAATTAAAACAGCTGAAGCAATAAAACAAAAACCTGCCGCCCAAGTTTTCTTCCAAATTTACAAATTATGAAAAAAATCCATCTGGTATACTCAGATCTATCTCATGTGTTTCTTTTGATTGAAAGTGTGTTTGTGTTCAGAATTACATTAAAAACTTGGTCTGCTTTGCATTGAAGTTATATAAGATGAACAGAAGTATATTTATCACTTTGTAATTTCTTATTTTGCTACTTATCTACTTCTCAATAAACAAGAAATAAATACTTCCAACAGACCATGCAAGTAATAATTGACTACGATCCTAAATATGGTAACTTCCCCTTTTAGAATTCCTGGGTTTACTCACAGCTATTGTGCTAGTATGAGTTGATTCCGTTTCAACTTTTCCCCATCCTTCTGCAATACCACGTGTATGTTAATTACACCCCAGGCACTTATGAACAACATGTACAGATTTGCGCAAAACCCTCCAACTCGCAGTTGCGCAAAACCCTCCAACTCGAGATCTGCGATGGACTTTTAAGCCTGTTAATATGAATTTTTTCTCTCACCTCTGAAAGTTGTGATCTAAACAATGTATTAAAACTAAGACATAAAATTTTCTGAGGTTACAAAAGTCATGCAAGCAATGAGAAACATGATAATAATTCAGTTTTTGTACCTTCAAAATGTTGCTATCCAACGATACAATGAAACGTTCCAGATGAAAAAGTAAACACGCGCTCAAAAGTGGTGTATTGCATTTTTTTTATTGCAACTTTAAACATAACAATTTCTCTTTAGATTTGTATTCAATTCCTAAAGGAAATGAGAGCCCGTCGCCTTTTCTTTAAACCTGCTGAAAAAGTCTTCAAAGTCTCCCCTTCCTCAACCCCACAAGACCTGATTTTATTGTTCCCAGTTTTTAATAGGCCTAGATCCGATTGTCTTCTTTTTCAGAGTTTTATTCAATTCCTGAGAGAAATGAGAGCCGTCGCCTTTTCTTTCCATTTACTTGCTAAAGAAATGTCTCCCCCCCCCTCCTCGCAACACAAGACATTATTTTAATGTTTCATTTTTTGAACAGATCCCATTTTCTTCTTCTTCTGAGTTTTATTCGATTCCGCCGCTACTCCCTTCCTCCTCCTCCCCATAATATGATTTTCATATCCTGACTTTCAACCCCCTTTAAACTTTAAAATAACTGTGTACTTAATAATTTTCAAGTCCCAATTGAAAGTGTGTACCGGAGAACTATGGCCCTTAAGTCAAGGTTTGCAGTCACATCAACTGCCAAAATTTCATTTTGAAGTATGATATTTTCCTGTTGAAACATGTAAAAAATATGTCATTCATGGCAGTATATATTTGATCTGAAGAAATAACCTTGGTAAATAAAGATTTTCTTGGGGCTTTTTCTGGATCCCACCTGCGGTGTCTTGCATGGAATCCAGTAATCCTCCCCCCGCCCCCCCCCCTCAACTTTTTCGGCGCCGTTGTACATGCTGTAATATAGAACAGTATAACTTTGTATTCTCAGTAAGAACGGAACCCTTACATCAAGGCAGGGCCAGATTTAGAAATGTGTGACCCTTGTCATATCCCGATAAAAGCTTTTCACCTATAAAACACTCTCCCTAGCACCTAACCACTTCAGGGAATGGCAATAAGAAAAAGGTGCCCATCTTAGCAACCGAAAGGGCCATGAAAGGGGCCCATACATCGGGGAATACAATCAGAAAAGGGCCCCACCGCATGGGCCACAGAGAAAGAGGCCAGGTATACCAAGATCGAGATGCCCGTGTACAACCATTAAAAAAAAACTGATTGGTATTTAAAAAATAATCTAATGTAAAAAATGACTTAACGAATATTTACGATGCTTGACTAATTATTTTCCAAAGATCGTCTCTTTACGCTCTTACGGCAGTAGTGTATCTATTCCTTTTCTTAAATTGTTCTCCTTTTTAAAATGTGCGGCATTATCATTTTTGATTTTGTTTTCTTGAACATTTATAAAAGAAAATCTATGATTACTTTACCAATTTCTTTTATTTCCCTAATCTTTATTATATTTAGTACCGATGATCCTCCCCCTCCCCGCTTGTCGTAGTTTAAGTTGGGAAATGGTATTATTATCAATGAAATCAAAAATTAAGTGAACCAACTTGCATAAAATTCAAACAACAAATGAAAACATCAACTTTGTCGAACAGCAAAACAAAATGATCTTTCAAACTCGAAATCCAAATCATAAAAAACGGAACATTTTTGAACAATAAAACTTAATAAGTTGCAACCTGGAAATATTAAACATTCAACATGCATAATTTGAACAAAAACACACACTAAATGCAAATACTTACCATGATTGTACATTATTTAAAACTTACATGTGAAGATACAGTTTTGGTTTTAATGAACTAAAAACAATCACAAAAATTACTCCTCACCTCTAGGGCAGGTGTGTGATTTTTTTCGGATGGGGGCGGGGAAGGGGGTAAAATACAAGTTCGTACTTACAACTTTACCTGCCCTCTACCAAAAAGTGTTTAATTCTTTAACGAAAAATTGATAATGTTATGAAGGGGAAGGGGGACCACTAGATTTTTAATGATTGAGGGGGCAAGTAAAACTAATGGAAAATATTAAAGATCTTGCTCCCCTATGCCTGCCCAGGTCACCTTCCTATAGAATATTTGAAGAAAGTCTGTTGGAAATAAAATTCCCACATTTGATTTTGATGTTACAATGTAGTTGCTTAACTTTATATAATTTAGGCAGAGAATAGACATGATATCCCATCAAGGGGAACGCTAATCGTTCGTATTTCACTTAATCTCCCTCCCCTCTCCCCCAATTCCCAGTCAAAGGTCATCCAAAAGCTTTCATTTTATAGAACTAAAATTGTACAACGCACAGTGGAAAATATTCCACGCAATTCATCCCAGACAAATGTATAGTCTTTTACAAAACATTTGTTATCTATCTCGATGATCACTCAACACTTGCGATTTCTGTGAAATCTGATGTTTTGAGTTACAAATATCAGAAAAACAGATCCCGCCAACAAAAGATTTTACCATATACTTGGTGTAAAAACAAAATTATACCCATGTTTGAAATAAATGAATCCAAATTCAAATGAATATTAATGATATTTATCTTGTAGTTTATTGGCTAGGGGAACTTTTTCCTCAAAAATGTGTATGAATCCTCATCTTTTGTAAGTTTGCGTAATGTTTCCCAGGGACCAACGTTCACTGGTTAGTGCATTAAAATATCAGGCCTTTTGGAACAGGGTTAGGAAATTAATGTGGAAGCCTGACCACGATGGGAGTAAGTAGTTACGTTAAAAAGAACATTTTTATCAAAAGACGAGAGTCATTTATGCATTATGAGTTTTTATTATATATTTATTTTCTCTGTAAATGATCTGTAATACTGTTGTAAAGTAGAACAGAAAAAGACATGTTCTTTTTTTCCATTGAAACTTTATTGGTTCGATGGGAACAACATAGCAATTTTATGTTATATTCAACAATATTAGTGAACGTCATCATACAACTGAACGTCAAGTGTATTGGGGAGCAAATGCAACTCCTTCAACAGGTATTGATCGGTGTAAATCCTTCATTTGTTCGGAGCTACCAGCCTGCATCTGCTCTTTTGTTTGCCAAAAACATACATTCTGTGGAATTTAAGTGCCTTGGCTAATTTACACTGGGGGATAAAGTGTTATGTAGTAGTGTTAACCAGGGGATTATGCATAGAATATTCACACACAACAGGTCTTTAAAAATCGGCGATGCATCGCGATTACATTATCGTCTCGGTAAAACCCTAGTATAGCGGTAAATATCTATAAAAAGATATTTGTTTTTTGTTTTTTAATTTTGGTTTTATTCTGTTGTATTTAGGTATTTCAACTATTTTTCTTTTTAGATTTGGGTCTTTCAAGTAGAAACTTGTACCAAGCTTGTTTAAAAAAGAAGAATTCTTACGTTTTGGCTTTCCGATCAAAACTTTTACCCTGATCTTCAGTGTGTACACTACTAGCCTACTGTACTGACGAGTGGAGTCTGCATGCCGTTTAAGTGAAGTGAAAAATATAAAAAAACATGCGCATAATTAATGTAGATCCTCAGTTTAGAATTAAGTTCTAGAATAAGGTTTAGGATAAGGTTTTTAGGATTAGGTTTTTGACATTGCTAAAATTCCTCCGCACCATTATTCAGCTTTTTTTCTTTTCTGTCTTTAGTTTCGTTCAAAATGGCCGTCAAGAACGCAAAATTTGTGAGCTCGTGATTTATTATCCTTTTCTAAAAGAAATTTGCTCAAAAAGGTATAAATTTGAAATTATTTTGGAATAATGGGAAAACAAAGAACAGTAAAATTGCTGATAGAAGGTAAGAATTTTTTCAAAATGAATAATAAGCGTAATTTTCTTTCAAACTTCAAAAAAATTTTCTCCAAATTTTAACGGATTGAAATGAAAACCTGTTTTTTGCTCAAAGATTTTTAAATTGTTGACTAAATTTGATGTTTTAAGATTTTTCAATCTTTCCTTTATAAATCCTGAGAGTTTGAAGAAAATCGGTCACCAAAAAATGTTGGAATTAAATCCTATATTGCAATTTACAGCTATGTCGCCTCACCCCTTATTATCTCCAACATACTTTTTGGTTATACGGAAAGTGTAAAGCATCCCCTTAACTTCTATTTACTCCACACTAAGTACTACAATTTTTAGCTGTAAACTTCATCAGTTAATTCCAGATGCCGCTACTTTTTACTTCAAACTTTTCTTCAACCTTACCGTTAATTATTTTATTCTTAAGAAGGACTGGGATAGATTGTCACGATTTGAAAACTTTTTTAGCAATTTTTTATTAGCAATAAAGTATCCTTCTTTTTTGTTGCTCTTCTGAGCATTCATTTTTTGTTTATTTCAGTTGCTGCTTGTAATCGCCTAAGGAATGCTGAGGATTCGTCTTTCTTCTTGTTAACCCTCTCTTATTGTCTCTTGAACCTTTTGTGAGTCTATTTTTAATTGAACCTCAAGTATTCACCCCATACAGTCAAGATTAGGGCCCTCTGAGGTCTGCTCCTGTCTTTATCATCGCATTTTAGTTTTACCCTTTTGTCTTATAAAGCCTCTAGTTGTTTGTCTTATATAAATATTTACTTCTATTAATGACATCATTTTCATTATAAAATGCTACTCAAAATTATTCTAGTCAAAAGTGGAATAAGTGCATTTATTTTCTTTCATAGCTATTTATTTAGGTAAAAGTAAATTGTTGTACATTTTCTATATTTCTTTGTAAACAAGGCAAAATGTTTTGATATACATATACAACTAATGTTATTACATCTAATTACGTTAATTATCAAACATCAATGTTCTATTTTTGCAATCACATCCATTGTTACTGTACAAACATCAATGTTCTATTTTTGCAATCACATCCATTGCTACTGTATATGTTGCATTACTATCTTGAATAAAAATGGAGAGCAAACAAATTTACTATTATTATAATTTATTAATAATTTTTTGATGGATGTAGCACATATGAAGTGCACTGTATACTTACTGAACAAGTGCACAATGTAACATAACCATGCATACACAATGTGCATTGTACAGTAAGTTAGTTCTTGATTCACAGGCAAGTGAAGAAGCAGCAGCACTGTGCTTCCGATCCATTGGGGCCTGTTTAGCAGTAACATTTTAAGATTTTTGACAGATCACCCAAGTGACCTTAGGAATTGCAAAGTTGACCTATTTAGAAATGGACCTTAGCATTTTTGCTTAAGGCATACTTTTTAGCTCGAATGTGAAGAAAATTTTACCTACTCGTTAGGCTAGCTTTTCCATTGAAAAAAGTGTGGCAATAGCTTGGGACTCAGCTGCAAATTAAAATGATTGGGTTGTGGGGTTTCTGTTATTTGGGGTAACATTTCTATGGACTGAAATTGAGTAAAGAGAATTTCAAACCTATTTTCCACAGAAATCTTTAAATAAATTTATCGAAGTCTAGCATGATTTGAGTAACATATCCCTGGACAAATTATAGTAGATAAAAATTTGAATAAGTTCTATGAAGGGTTGCCAGATCTCAGGACTTGGGCCAGTGTATGCACAATCACGATGTGAGACACGGTCAATACTGGATTTTCCCTGAACTAAAAATAATCACATAACTTCTTCACATCTTGAAAGACCTTTGTACTCACTGTTTATGTAGCCTACAAGTTCCACACTAATCATGCAGCTCGTAAGCTTCTATACCTTACGGGATAATTGTTAGTGGGATTAGAAAGTGGGCTTAAAAAGTAAAAACATAAAGGTAATAAACGAATATTCCTGTTTCATTTTCACGGAATTTTGTAAGTTGTAGATGATAAAAGCAGAGAAGACCATCTACTTAAATTTGTATGAAAAATTTTCAGCCTCATCCACGAACGTAAAAATTCCACCTGGGCGCTCTACCGAAAACCAAAGTTATTTTTTATTTTGGCTTTTTACACAAAAACATTCCCAAACAAACGTTTAACTTCCATGAGCTACTGTAGTTGTCTAGGTATATACCTACAATTCACTTGCTGAGGTCTCAAGTGTTAGAAAGCAATGCAAAACATGCATTTATTTGTTGATGGTTGGGTAGTAGCTTTTGCATCTGATATTTGAAATGGAAAGTCTTTGCAAGTTATTTTATTTCTTCAGATAATTATCCTGGCAGTGCTTTCATGGTAATCAAATATGCTTGCATAACATTCACAACTCTATACATACAGTTAAGATAAAGAACAATTGCTGTGACAGCTGTCATCAAAACACCTCTGTTCATTCACAATGTAAACATATAAACAAACAGTTCTCAAAATTCCATCAAATTTGTATTGAATTTAGCAACTGTTTGGTGATATCAGACTGTAACAGTACAATTAGTGTGGTTTCTGTCCTGCTATGTGGTTTGAAGTGCTGGAAAGTAAACAAAGCAGATATGAACAAAGTCAGTGTTTTCCACAACTTGTGCTTGCACAAGGTTTGCAACATATACTGGCCCAACCAGATTTCAAATGAAGACCTTTACAAGAAAACTGGCTCCATTAACGTTATTGAAGATATCAAACCAGAATCAAAAGGTTCTGTGGTTCCGATGCTTTTTCATAAGCTGATTGATTTGCAAAATTTGTATTAACTGTCATGTCATTGCATATCATGCAGAAATATTTGTTCCATGATATTTATTCATAAGCCACACTCATCATGCAGATCAATAAAAATGTTGACAATATTAGCAATTGCACCATAAATAAAAACATAAAAGCAATTACGATGCAAAAATAGTTGCTCATTTATCCTATTTCAAGAATTTGTCAGTAAGTCCCACCTACTCATTAATATTCATGACATCTCTACTACAACATTAGAACATATGCACAAAACATGATTCATCTGTGTACGACATATGGCATAAATCTGATATACCGTTCATGAGATACAGTATGGTGTTTACATCATTAAGCACTTTCACATTAAGCCACGCCTACCATGCATACTAATGACATCTGTTGATAACATTAGCATGTACACAATAACCAACAATATTATCATGCCCAATATGACACAAAACGGACATACAGTTGCCAATTTATCACTTTTTTCCAAATTCTTACTTTAAGCCCTCCCACTTATCAATATGCATGAAATCACCACTACAAATATTAGAGCATATCTGCAGACCTTGAGCTATCTGTGTACCACACATGGCGTGAATCCAGTTCAGTTTTTTAAATATGTTCACTTGTGTTTTTGTTTACAAAATCATATTAAGCCTCGCCCACAACACATATTAATGAAAGTCAATGTTTTTATACAATGAAATATACATACTAGTTAGCTTACATCATTATTAAAACAAATATGAAACAAAACAGACATGTGATTGTCAAAATAAGAGCATTTCAAGATTTTTATATTAAGCCCCACCTACTCATTGATATGCCTACTCATTAACCACCACAAATAGGGCACATCTACAGACCATGAGCAATCTGAGTACCACATAATACATTAATTCAGTGTACCATTCTTGAAATACAGTGTTTACAAGCTTTTTTCAGCCCACTACGCATATTAATAAAAGTCAACATTTTTACATCATGAACGTGTACACACCAGCTAACATCATAAATAAATCACATATGAAACAAAACAGACATGTGGTTGTTAAAAATTAACATTTCAAGGTTTTCACTTTTAAGCCCTGCCCACTCATTAATATGCCCAACATCACCATCAAAAACAATAGGGCACATCTACAGACCATGGGCTTTCTGTGTACCACATATGACATGAATCCAGTTTACTGTTCTTGAGATACCGTGTTTAGAAGCTCTTTAAAGCAAGATCATAAAGCCCCGCCCACTATCCACATTAATGAAATTCAACGTTTTAACACAATGAATATGCACACACCAGCTAACATCATAAATAAACCAAATATGAAACAAAATAGACATGTGGTTGTTAAAATATAAACATTTCAAGATTTTTACATTAAACCCGCCTATTCATTAATATGCATGACATTACCATCAAAAACAATAGTGCATATCTACAGACCATGGGCTATATGTGTTTCACATATGACATGAATCCAGTATGTCCTTTTGAGATATCGTGTTTACAAGCATACCGTATATACATACATACACTCACATACATACATACACCCATACACATTTAGGCTCTACAACTGGTGATGTATCGATAATCCTATATACTGTAACTGGTGACCAATCACCCATACATGTGTAGACCCTACAACTGATGATGTGGGCATAATCCTATATAACTGGTGACCAATCAATGTACAACACACATGGAATGGCAGTATTAGGAAATTTATTACACACCTATTTTTAACTTATCCTATTTAACAGGTGACATGTACCGAAATGCAAAAATACTAAAGTAGAGTAATGTTTTTCATAATAGTTTTGAAACAGCCATTTATAGAACTAAAAACAACCGAGGACGTCATCTTTTGTGTGTGTCATCCTTTTGAAGGTGTGTAAACACACGAATGCCATTGGTTAGTGGGTCTAAACAGATTTACACATACTGTACACATACAAATACACCCACACGACAAGCGGACCAGATAGTCCCTGATGCTGATAGCATCCGAACCACAAATGGAGCGACATTTAACAATTTGGACATTTGATAATATTCAATGTAGAGAAAGCATTGCTAATCAAAACATAATTTGAACACTAAACAAGTTCCAATACCATTTGATGTACTGTACTTATCTCTGAATTTGAGGAACTTGACTTACTTCAAACAATACAAAAAAGAACAACAAAACACTTATGAAGTAATTAAAATGAAAATAATTCATACAGTATATGTAAATACACAAGATAATATGCACCGGTATCAAGTTACAGAATAACCATGTGATCAATCGCACATATCAAACAAGCTGATCTGAGATACTAATTACCAAAACAAGTGAGCAACACAGTGAGATGGTCTTCACACACATCTCGTAGCAAACACTTTTATTGAAAAGCCAAGTTCAAATTCCTGTCATGCATTTACGCTAGCTACAAACAAATTCAATCCAGGGGAACCTTAATTTCTTAGTACAGTACAGCCAGAGCATGGTGTACCTTACAGCAGTTTCTTGAGTACAAATCTACATGTACAATGTATCCCTATCTGTGCAGAAGTACAGCATACTGCTTAATACAGTTATACCTGAGATGCTCCTTTTGAAAGATTTATGTTAAGAGATCTATGGTTTCCATCAATGCAGTACAAAAAAAAAAAGCTTCATGCTTAAAACATCACAACTTTTTGAAATTGATATTAATTGTTTTGATGATAGCAGCATTACAGTAGATCAATGGATAGTGGGGTAATTGGTTTAACTTATTAATTGGAAAATATTTGCTTTGCAATATAAATTCATTGAGATGGGGTATAACAAATCACCAGTGCACCACAACTGGTTATAAAGGCCATGGACATTGACTTAGTTGTCGATGTTATGTCTGTCCGAACGTTGTACCTGTGTTCTCGTCAGGGTCATATTAAGTGTTTTGTGATAGCATTGTTACTATCATAACCGAATACGCAGGCAAGGACCCCATCATTGTAATTGTGTGTTCATTCATCGTCATCGTGATAACAAATACTTTGCAACCCTTGCTGGGAAAAGGACCTGCGATTCACCAAATTTGAGCCTGACAAGGGCATGTTTTGCCCACCTGCCAATTCAATGTGAAAATGTTTTTAAATAGAAAATTAAAAGATTTTGGAGAAAATGATGGTGTGATGTCACAAAGTGCCCGCTCTGTGTTACTGTTATAGGAATAAGATATCAACATGGTTCTTTACCTAATTTTCCCTTTAATAATTATTCTCTATCATATGAATCAACCACAGACAGGCCTGTAATTCCTGGAGGAACAGGGTGACCATGTCCCCCATCCTACTTCCCCTACTTTCTGGCAGAATTCTACAACTTTGAAAACAGTCCCACACATTGCGGAAAAAAGTATGACCCAATGTCCCCCACCTTGTGAAGAAGAATTACGGCCCTGACCACATGATTATTCCCTAAACAAATACAACGTATTGTTCTTGTATATTTCCTTTGTTTAACATACAGTTGTTTGTCACTTGCAAACTTAAAACTTATGTAATCACCACTACAGAATAGTACACGTGTGCCCATTTTTTCTCTCTCAAATGCTTATTTCAAATTCATCAACATTAAATCGTTGTACATACCATGCCAAACACGTACAGCAGCGTGCAAGCTATAGAGGATTGTGCTACTGTTGATCACATACTGTACCAAACACAAGTAATCTAATCTTGGCTGCCTTGTTAAGTGGAAATACAATCTCAAGTGCTTAATATGATGACGGCTGGACCAGGATTCAACAAATTATCCTGAAAACAACTTTCTTATCGGACATTGACATCTACAGCACATTTAAAGGAATACCATGCTGCTCTTAAGACTCTTATGAACATGTGTAATGCCTGCAAGAAACCTTAATTTAGGGTTACTATGTTTTCCTTACACTAGTAGTTAAAGGAATATTCCCATGGATTTTTGTCAAATTTTATTTGAATGAGCATACACTACTTTCAGAGCCAATTTGGTACAAAAATCAGGTTGATATCATATTTCGTTCCAGAGATATAGATTTTTAAAGATTTGTCAATTGCATTTTAAAATTTTTGTGCAGTATGATGAATTCGTGTTTGATGATGTCATAGAGGCAATTCCATTGCAAATGTTTATGTATTTCTTTGAATGTTAATTGGTTGTTTCTGTATGATTAGAAACAATTTTCTCAAAGTTAATGAAGTAGGGTATATTTGGCAATGTATATAAATACCTAATTTCATCAATTTATTTTTCTAGCAGGTTTGACTTATAAAAAAGGATGATAGATTTTAATGAAATATATTAACTTTGTGGGAGAATGTGTTGCTGTGATGTCATACTGAGCCTTTTTCTATAGGTTTATTGGCATTTTTTGTGAACCTTAAAGAGGGAGCTTCGACTTATTAAAATAGGGTAAATTTGGGGGGTGCGATATTTTAACGTCACTTCCGGTTGTGGACGCAAGATCCGATCCACTGTCTGTTTGTATATGGAGTTAGAAGAGAACTCCATGGTTTGTACAGCCAGATACTAGCATGTACGTTGTGTGTGCCAAGTTACATACACAGAGCATTACGTTACTGTGACGAAACTTTTTGTTTTTTTCAATGCTTTTTGTCAGAAAGCTTAAAGTAAAATATTAGTATTATAATACTACAATGATAGTCACCAAATAAAAATTACTGAGAAAAAAAGAAGAAGATGAAAGCAAAAGTCAAAATAAACGATTCTACCAGGGCTCGAACTCACGACTGATGATAAGAAAACAAATTGCATTGGATCGCCGTAACCTACTGGGCTAACTCGCGTAGTGACCTTCAAGGCATTTTAAATAACTATATATCTTGCAATACGAGACAACAAATCACGCAACAAAATTTTCAACCAATCAAAAAATTTGAAAGAAATTCTAAATATTGTGCACATATGACAATTTCGCCTCTTCAAAATTTTAATATCTTCTTGTAGGAATAACATATCAATATGATTTTTGTACTAAATAATTTCTAAAAAATTCTCTTTCTTATGAAAGGTTACAAAAAACATGGGGTATATTCCTTGAAGGACTTGAAGAAAATGTTTTATATCTGTGACTGACAGGCAACCTGGATATTGCTGGCTGGCTCTGTGATAGATTGTATTCTATTTCGGGTTATGATAACTTTGTACAGAAATGTACATTATTCTATACATCAAGAAACAAATAACTATATTGTACATATACAACTCTCAACAAATAGCTACAAACAAACAAGCTATATGTATTCCTCCACCATCATAAAAATATACCACCTTCTGAACAAAAGATACTTTACACCCTCCTTCTTACTGTTCACCCCTCTGCCATTCTGTGGAGAGCCAATTACCATATAATTCCCTTTCATTCCTTATCTGATCATGTAAGTCCTAAAATGTCAAAAGTGATGTTTCTGTCATTTTGTAATGATCATGATCTGTAATTGTTTTCTTTGGCAGGTTATGCTTTCTTTTATCATTTCAATTTGGTAAATACATGACAATTCAACCTCTTGCTTCAACTGAAATTTAACAGATTCAACACAAAACATCATCTCAACAATACTAAAATACAAATTACATGAAAAAAAATACATCAAAATATTATAAAACAAATTAAATACAAAATTAAACCTGTATAAAGGCAAGGACATTACCATACCTGCACAAACAAATCACACTCCAGAATTGAAAATCTCATAAAAAAATCTTCTTTAAACATGAAAACCTTCTTGAGAAGCACAGCTCCACAGGTCAAACTGAGTACAATAACACATCCAGTTTACATTGATGGAGGATTAACATACAAGACAATCTGTCTTCTACAGTACTTAAAAAATCAATAATTTGTATATGAAACCAAAATGAACAATGCACAATGTGTTCTTCTATAACCTAATATAAGCTGTAGAACAACATAATAGTTTGACAGCCAAATGGGTATTTTCTGCGGGATCCTGGATTTGAATACAATGTTTTTGATGGATTATGTTGCAGAGACCAAAAATATACAGAATCAAGTTGATGATACCATGGATGCTAAAGTAGTACCTCCATGATGATACCTTGTCATACAAAAGCATTTTTCTTAATTTGAATAAATTAAAAATGGTCGCCATTTTTCAATGAAAATGCTATTCTAAATCTCTATATTCAAATGGTATAATTAATTCATCTAAAATGTTTTTAGGGTTTTTTGGACATACGAAATATAAAAAGACAACTAAATTCATAAGTAGACAAATCCTTGATATGTAAACATTGGTGGCATCAGTGGCAGTTATAAAATTAACGAAAAAATAAGCCTGGACTTTTGGCATAATGTTTTTGCGAGACCATAAATATTTAACACTTCTCAAGCATTTACAAGTGAACTATGACCTTAGGATTAAATTACATTGGATGTTTTACTATTGTTCATCATGCTGTAATTAAATTTGATCATTATACAGATACATGTAATTATCTAAAACCTTCACATTGATTTGAAATAAAATCAAACTTAATTACAAGTCAACTTTCTAATGAATTACAAAACTGATTAAAAGACCTAATTTCATATCATGTATTATATTATCATTATTCTATCATATAATTTACTTGTTAAGTATCAATCGAATTATCATTATTCTATCATATAATTTACTTGTTAAGTATCATCGAAATATATTTTTAAATATATTTTTTAAACATATTTTTTAAACATATTTTTTTAAATGTATTTTTTAGATATATTTTTAAATATACTTTTTTAAATCCTGTTTTTAGTACTATAACAGTATATTATTCTGAAGCAGTGCCGTAGAAAGGATTTTCAATTTAGGGGTGCAGGGAGGGGGGGGAGGGGGGATTAAGCTGAACTGACATGATATTTAGTGGTGTATTTGAGGTGATACCGAAGGTGTCACTTCGAGCTCGAATTGTCGGTGTAAGGTCGAGGGGCCCGCTTAAGGGCCCCTGGTGGGTGGGGTCTAGGGGGGTGAAGCCCCCGGAAGCTCTCGCAAAATTGACATCTCAATGGCAAAAGTATGTCACAACGCATAGTAAGAAGGTGTATTATACAAGTCAAAATTCATGTCAAATAGAGCTATAATACAGCATATACAAAACACAAAATCAAGCGAAAAGTACTTGACTTGTCGGCATGAGATCGAGGGGCCCGCTTAAGGGCCCCTGGTGGGGTCCAGGGGGAAGTCCCGGTAGGGGTCCAGAGGGCGAAGCCCGGGAAAGCTCTCGCAAAATTGACATTTCAAGGGCAAAAACGTATGTCACAACACATAGGAAGAAGGTGTATTATACAAGTCAAAATTCATGTCAAAGAGAGCTACTGTATAATACACCACATACAAAACACAAAATCATGAAAACGCATGTGGAAATATGTTTTATTGTTTACATTTGTACATGGTTAGGTTTATCATCCTTTGAAAAATATGGGTTGTCTAAAAGAAAGGCTTTCAATAATTTACTCCAAACTTGTGTAAATGTTGTCAAACTTTTCATATGAGCCTGTTCTGTATCACGTGCACTCCAACACCCACCTCCCCTATCTCCCTCCCCCTCTCTCTCTCTGTGTTAGTTCATGTATTTAAACACAAAATCGCACAAGTGTTTAATTTATAAAAACCAAAGAAACTTTTACTGAGAAAGTGTTATTTTAAAATTTAAAAACATATTGAGCACCTGGAATGTCAAAGCTTGTTGAACCAACAGCGCCAATCTGAATCGACGAATTAAAATCTAAACCGACGTATTAAAATATTGAGGAAAGGGGTGTGATCGCTCCCCTTGCCCCCCCTCCCTCCTCTGGGTATGCCACTGTTCTGAAGACTAAGACATCTTCAATGCATATACTGTAGCCTATACACAAGATTTTGTTTCAGTTCCTGAAAAACATTTTACTCTATTTCACTTACAAAACAACTACAAATTTCCCAATACAATCTATTACTTTGTTCACAATAAAAAATATATTCAAGTTTGTATGGAAGGCCAAATATGACCTTGAATTGACCATTCAACTGAAATAACTTGTGAAACACTCCTAGGTCATGTAAAGGACACAACCTATAAATAAGTCAAGTACATTGCTTTGCTAACAACATGCAGATTACACTTCGAACCAAAATAAACACATTTTTTGTTTTTTAATGGTTTTATTTTCCAAATGTCTGGAGTCCATCCCTACATGTAGGTACAGTAAGGACAAAACTATTGTGGGGAAAAGAGTTATTTTTATTTTTTAAGTAAGAACTTGCCTGCTTACGGATTTGGATGACGAATAAGTAAAGAATCAAGTTTATTATTTTGATGATAATATATGTCAAGCTTTTACTTCTGGGACAATTTTAAAGAATATATAATTTCTGTTACAGATCCATAAAATTGATGTTCCGATATTTTTAGGCCCCTATTCAAAAATTCTTATAAATAATTGCATTCTTTTTTTAATGGCAATAAAATTTGTATGGTCGGCACTCTTATTTGACAATCACTGCTCAGCAACTGGAAACTTATATGTACTTTATTTTGGCCTTGTTCAAATATTCCAGGAGAATCCTGAGCAGTACAGAATGTAACTTCAGGTATAAAATAAAATATCCTACTTAAAACAGAAGAAGACAAACAAAATTTCTTGCAATGTATCCAAGATAAAAGTGAGTGGGTCTTACTTCACACATATTCTCCAAGGCAACAGATATACAAAAAGAAGTGAGAAAACAATCTTAAGAATGTACTATTGTACAGTAGATGGATGAACTGATGGGCAGTTTAGAAGACTCATGATAATAAGCAACATTGGTTTGGTTTGTTGATGTTTAACAGCACCGTGACAGTCAAAAGTCAAATGTGCCAAGAGGGTGTTAAAAACTAAGGTGCTTGAGTTAGGACTGAGAGGAAAGAAAGGTGGGATAGAGGAATGGGGAAGAAGCAACATTGGAATTCACAATAGCTTTTGATTACATAAAGAGGTTGAAAGGTCACTAGTGAATAAAAACGTTCAGTTCTAGCACTCAGTTGCTGACAAGTTGCAAAGCAACTTTAACCTCTGTGATCGAGTCTGTCCCGAGACAGAATCACCCTTAGGTCCAGAAAAGAGCAAATAATGGGTTTTTCCTAGTCTTCATTTGGAAAGGTAGACTCCAACAGGACACCAGGAAATTATCTAAATAAATTTTAACAGTATTTCAAATACCAAGGACTCATACAGCACTACTGCAAGGATACAAAATTGTAAATTCTGTAGATATAGAATTCATTTGATTTTATCTGATATTTCATTTCCTTATATCGACAACAACAAAAAATATGGTTTTAATTTTTTTTGTCAAAATTGGTTACCAAATTAGCTATTTTACAGCCTTTACAATTTATGCAAATTACTTATATGCAAATTGATGCCTATGTTTTCTTATATGAATCCATTGCTTTCAATTCTCTGCCACAATCTTTTAAAGGAAAGTACAAGTAACTACTTCTGGCGCAGAGTTTTGGATTGTATCTATATCCCCAATTAACATCTCGGTGAAAAAGATACATTACTCTAATCATTGAAATCATCATTAAAAGATTTGAAAGAAAGAAATCACCTACAGATTGAACTTTCTTCTCATTCAAACACTCTTATCAAGGTATAACACGAAAATTGAATAAGCTATTTTCAAAATAAAAAGACTGCGTCACTCAGAATTTGTTACTCTTTTTAGTGGAAATTTGAATATATATTTTGTTTGTAGCTGGTTATTGGACCTTCACCTGAGAATTCATAATGACCACTGCATTAAAGAGAAATGTATCTTAGCAGGAAAACATAAAACTAAATTATGGCTAACTTGAACATCATTTCTGAACTAATTGGATTCTTTGAAGCAAGATTCTGTATTACTGTATAAATCCCTTGTATTCAATCCATCAGATGATATTTTAATCAGGGAAAGCATACTGCTTGAACAATCATATTTCTTTTGAGCGAAATTAACATTGAATCCATTCAGCTCCGTGGAAATCTGAAAGGAAACAGGTAATGCAGGATGGGAAGACAACAGAGTCCCTGGATAAAACCATATTATTGCTTGTTCCGTAAACAAACTTCTCCCTGATAATGGTAATTGTAATGAAGTTTATTGGTGCTTGCAGATAAGGTCAGATCCGAGTTGGATGGGAAGCCAACAGTGAAACTGGGTTCAATTTACAAAGCACTCAAAACACATACCTGCAATATTTGACATACATAAAGTGCTGTTCAAATTTACACAGTAAAAACTTGAAAACAATACTGTTGACTTGTATAAACTGGGGCCACCAGTATAAACTTGCTGTCACACGGTATAAAACATGTTTGCAGGAGAGGTCAGCGTTTGCATTAGCAGTGCAATTGCAAGAATCGCGCAATCAGTTCTCAGAATCCAGCACAAAATTAGAAGCAATGCAAGATAGTCGTGCACAACTACCGGGAGCTGCTGGTTAAGACAAGTGTTCAAATCCGTGCTAAGCATTCAGTTATAACATTAGGCTTCGGGTTAATGATATGAATTTTAGCGATAAGACATGAAATCTCTTTGTGCCAAAGACAACCTCAAATAAACCGTAAGCTTCTTTGATTTGCACGCGTGTCGCACTATATTCTTCGCCAATTGTCATTTTTGTAACAAAAGAATCTCAAGTCTTCAACCGCATTGGATCAAAGTTTTAAGCAGTCAAAAAAACTTCCAGGTTTAGCCTCATCCAGGAACTTCATTTCAATTCTGGAATGTTTTGAGCGATATATTAGGGGCCTATCATAAAACAATTTAGTCAGTTTCTTCAGCATGGTAGCTGCTAGTAATAAGAACTCAGCCATGTACTACAATGGCCATGTTCAGTTGAAGGTACTGGAATTTGTGCAGATTGCCGGGGGAGAAGGGGTAGAGAAGGGGTGTTTAGGGTGTAGTTAAATAAGTATTAGGTATCTTGTCATATAAAAACAATTGTTTTTGCAAAGATGTTTCTTATTGCTCTAAAAAGCTTGATTATGATAGCACAGCATGTTGGTAGGTTCAAGGTCTTTTGTGGTATTTCAACATTTTCCCCAATTGTCCGTGAAACTAGAGGTCAAAGGTCATGTTTAAACGAACAAAATCTGCCTTTTAAACATTTAGGTCGCTAAATGTAAATGCACAGCCATAATATTTATGAATTTTTCGGAAATAAATATAATTTAAGAAGAGTTTTATGACAAAAAAAAGTTATTTTTGGCATCGTCTGCCTACACATGGAAATTCCCTACCAAAATATTGAATTTCCCTACCAAAATTCTGAATTCCCTACCAAAATTCTGAAATTACCCAACCAAAATTCTAAAATTACCTTGCCAAAACATTTTTGAAAAAAATTTCCTCCCAAAAATCAAAAGCTAGAGCAAACCCTGGGGGAGGTGAAATGGAATGGCAACATAGATGGAGAGAAAATTTCTACCTACAGTAGTCATATGCACACAGTAGTTATCAGGAGCATAGGATGGGTCACCTCTCTGAGGGGCAAAAAAACAAATTTCCCTGTGACAAGTGAAAAAATTGCACTGATAATTCAAGTTTCCATCAATAGTTGCTGCTAATTGGAAAACACTCTTTAATTTCCGAGAGATTTCCTTCATTTTCGGAACATTTCCTGCATTTTCGGGAAGTTTTCTTCAATTTTGGGAAATTTTGGCATGTTTTTGTAAAATTTTGGCCATTTTTCGGGAAATTGTGACCTGTTTTCAAGAAATTTTGGCCCAAGAAATTTTGGCCAGTTTTCGGTAAATTTTACCAAAATATATATAATATTTATTATTGATTATATTTCACCTCTCTAAGGTAAAAAGCTTGCAAATGGGAAGATGAAATCTGCTCAGAAGCACAACTTCCCCCCCCCCCCCTACTCTTCACATACAGTAGCAGCCTCATTGATGTTCGACTGACAACACCAGGAGAACCATTACTGGTACTGTTCGCTGTATAAGGACTGATTGGCTCCCAGTTCTGAGTAACATTGCCCCTTCAGATATCCAAAGAGAGTTTGCCACATCAAGGTAAGATCCTACCCTGAGCTCATTCTGCTCAGTGACATCGACTTTCACGCAAGGCCAAGACGCAAGTCCAGAAAACCAATCTGGTCCAACTCCCGGACAGCACAGCAGCTGTAAGGCCATCCAAGCTGTAGGTTTTACATTAATGGCTTCAAAAGTGCTGCATGCTTTGGCTCTTCATATGACAAAATAATCATGCTTTATGCACACTGTATGTATATACTGTATCAAACAGAATTGTTTTTGAAGAAACATGAAAAAGACAGTAAGTTCAATTTGAATTCTCAGGAAACCCTGAACAATTAATAGTTCCATTTATCTTACAGAGGTATGTTGTTAAAGCATGTACTGCCTAAGTTTATGTACACAGTATTTCAACTTGTTCTCATTTTTCTCAATTCTCTTTGAACTTCCTTCTTTCATATAAAATGCACAACTGGATATTCTGATAAAAAAATATATATATATATCAAAGAAGCGAAGCCCAGGGGCTTCAGTATAGAATTCATTTACAGTGCACTCAAAAAAATAAATTGGTGAACTGTAGATTCGGAGAAAATCTTCTTTCAGAGAAAGTTATTGATTTGAAATTTTAGAGGGGAACTTAAGCAAAGGAAAGGTATACAGTACGAATCATTGTGATTCAGCAGTGATTAAATGTTCCAAATGAGAAAGAATTACAATTTACTAAAAAGTTGAATGTGCTGAGATTTAGCTTAATAATTATGTGCACAATCTCTGTTATATTGGTACATTTATAAATACAAGTTCTTACAAAATAATTTCTTTACCAAAAGAAACTGATATATTTGATACCCGAATTGTGGATATGCAATTCTGTCAATTACATAAGAGCTAATTTAATTTAAATTTATTTTATACCATGACCAAGTACAGGTTGTTGTGGTAGCAAAGTTGAGAAAAGATTTTAAAAGGATTAATATGACACCTAAAATGTCATTCCTAAAATAGTGTTTGCACCGGGTCCAAAAACCAACCGGGTACCCGACCTGCATTATCGGTCGGATATCCGGGTATCCGACCTGCTGACAAGGCCTTTTATTATTTTTTCGAAAGTAGTATGTGTTAAAATCTAACAATGTACCTTGTAAAATCTTGTGACATTTCTTGTTTTTTCAATCGTATCTTTGTTTTTGTGAATGAAGAAATAAAATACAAATGTTTCTAGTCTCTTTTATTGACCTGTCTTCATAAAATACTGTACAATAAAATATACTCAATTCCTCAAAATTTTACGGGACGGGTGTTTTCTGGAATAATACACAATTTCACGGTTCTTATTATGTGCATGCTCAGTAGCACGTAACAATTTCATTTGAACACAACCTGTGATTGCTTCATAATAGGTGTTACATTTTTTTTCAGCAAATAGCAGACACGCTTTCAAAATAGTTTGGTTAATGTACAAGCGCAATATATTTTTTCTGCAGCATTCTACACACACTGCTTGTTGCGTGCTGGTTTGTATATCTTTTTTTCACAGCGAAGTTTAGAGAGTTTAGGTTTTGTGCTACTAGTACATGTAGTAGTACATGTACTACTAGCGTACCTACGTTACTAGCCACATCGCTCGTTCAACATCATTTCTGCGATCTGTTACAATATTTTATGATTGTTTTATTGCATTGCGTTGGAATAGAAAGAAAACAAACACTTTTATCATTCTTGTAAGTTAAAGATTTTATTCTTTTAACATACAATTCTAAAACAGAAACAGTTTGCAATTGGTAATATTATGAAAATCTATACCAGGTTGTATTTTCGGAACCGGGTAACAACTCCAATCGGTCAGGTACCCAGATATTTCGGGTACCCGTGTAAACACTATCCTAAAACAAAATGCAAAAACTCAAATTGACTGTTATGAAACAGTCAATACATATAATTCTACAGTTCACTTGAAAAGGCATTTGGTGAGGCCATCTTTAAAAAAGTGTTGGTTTAGAGTAACCCGACCGACTCATTGAAAATACTCCCCCCCATCCCCGACTCAATATTATTTATTTATTTTGCAACCCAGTTGCGTTCGACTTGCAATCGCGACCATAACAGCCATGCCGACTGAAAAGTTTTTATTTCAAACAGCACATTATACAAAAAAATTCAGAAATCATAAAATGACAGTACCATTAACTTACCTTAAAAACGTCTGACAGCACTCAATATTCAATCAAGTATATCAATCTGGGTAAACATATTTGAAATAAAGACTTCCAAAGAATCACTTTTTAAAAGAAAAATTGTTACGTTATTCTTTAAAATGTTCATCAGCACTCAGCACAGTTAATTAGGATTCAACTCAAAATATGGAAATATGTGCAAAGCTTTTTGCCAGAATCTGAGACACATAGCCTACACTACTGACTTAGCACAGTGTGTGTATTGCTGTTCGAGTCTCACTTGGAAATTATTTCTTTATTGTTTGTCTGAGACAGGATAATCGGCCCCAGTTTTTGGTTGCACAAGGGAAAGAATTCTATATAAGATAGCATACAACAATTTATTGTTTATAGTGTTTAATTTTTTTTTTTCTTCATCTTTTGGTTTCTTTTCTTTTTTTAACGTATTGGCTTATATTTCCTTCAGGAAAAAGAGTAAAGAAAAAAAAAATCCCTACCTACCTACAGTACCTTTGTACCTATCCAAAAAATTTCAACAAAGTTGGTTGGGTTACTCCAAACCACTTAACAGTTTTTTAGGATGATCTGAATACAATAAATACATGATCTTTGAGAGAAAGTTAATTGCTTTGAAATTTTAGAGGGGAAGCAAAGGAAAGGTATACAGAACAAATCATTGTGATTCTGCAGTGATTAAATGTACCAAATGAAAAATTAATTACAAGCTGAATGCACTTAGATTTAGGTTAAAGATTATATACAAAATCTCTGTATATTGGTGCATTTATAATGCAAGTCTTTTACTAAAAGAAACTGAAACATTTAACCCAAATGTACATTTATGCAATTCTGTCACTTACACAATTTATATCAAAAGCGAATATCATGTTACATTATTTTATAACATGACCAGGTGGCCAATAGTTAAAAGAATTTTACAAGAAATAATGCTATGTTACTAGCACTATATGATACCAAGAAAAGCTATTTCACTCCTTCTTAAAACAAACTATTGAAACTAAATTATTTAATGAAATGTGAGGATTTTGCATTTCTATTCTTTTTGTTGTTAGTTCTGTTAATTAAATATTTTTGTTAAAAATATGGCATTGTTTTTTCACTCTTTTAAGTTTTAAATATTAATCCTTTTTTGTACAAGCAAGAAAAAATACATTGAAACAGGGTTGCAGGGTTCGCGTTAACGACAAATTTGTCGTATATCACACCATGACTGAAATTTCTTATGACACATGTTGTACCTGCGTTGTAAAGTTTAGATATAACATGTTAAATTTTACACCAGATTTTTCCATTAACTTAAATAAAAATCATGAAAATCTTACCTTTCTGATGCGATTGAAAATGATATTTCACACAAAAATGATTTTGAATTACTCAGAAATAAAAGGAAAATGATACAATTATGAGACTAACAGCTGAATGATTTTACTGTACATGTCCATACAAGTACTGTACATAAACACACGAGTGAACACACAATTACAATAGGGACGAAAACAGGTACGACGTACGGACAGACATAACATCGACAACCAAGTCAATGTCCACGGCCTTTGATAACCAGTTGTGGTGCACTGGCGTGTACATAAACACATATAAGCTAGTTTATATAGTCAGTATATACATGCACACTGTACGTGAAAGTTTTGATGTTGTTTTGAATGCAGGCTGTCAATTGTCGACGATATCATTAGCTAGAATTCTACTTTCAAAAACTTTAGCGAGGCAGGCATACATAAGTGTGTGTGTTAACAATACTTGCAAGCTTCGCTAGCACGCAGTGCCCTGTACATCACGCAGTGCCCTGTACATCACGCAGTGCCCTGTACATCACGCAGTGCCCTGTACATCACGCAGTGCCCTGTACATCACGCAGTGCCCTGTACATCACGCAGTGCCCTGTACATCACGCAGTGCCCTGTACATCACGCAGTGTGTACATCCCTGTACATCACGCAGTGCCCTGTACATCACGCAGTGCCCTGTACATCACGCAGTGCCCTGTACATCACGCAGTGCATCCGCAGTGCCCTGTACATCACGCAGTGCCCCATCACGCAGTGCCCTGTACATCACGCAGTGCCCTGTACATCACGCAGTGCCCTGTACATCACGCAGTGCCCTGTACATCACGCAGTGCCCTGTACATCACGCAGTGCCCTGTACATCACGCAGTGCCCTGTACATCACGCAGTGCCCTGTACATCACGCAGTGCCCTGTACATCACGCAGTGCCCTGTACATCACGCAGTGCCCGGTACATCACGCAGTGCCCCCTGTACATCACGCAGTGCCCTGTACATCACGCAGTGCCCTGTACATCACGCAGTGCCCTGTACATCACGCAGTGCCCTGTACATCACGCAGTGCCCTGTACACCACGCAGTGCCCTGTACACCACGCAGTGCCCTGTACACCACGCAGTGCCCTGTACACCACGCAGTGCCCTGTACACCACGCAGTGCCCTGTACACCACGCAGTGCCCTGTACATCACGCAGTGCCCTGTACATCACGCAGTGCCATGTAACCAGATACACCAGTCAAAAAATTATACGCAACCTCAGCAGGGTTGTGAATATGAATAATGTTAAGAATTTGAATGGGTATAATGAAGATGCAGATACACTCAGGTTTTCTGTCTAAACTGAAATTTGATTTTAGGAAGGGAGTAAAAGTTAAAAGGTTTGTCAGTAATGGAAGCCACCAAATTGATGAATAGAATGATTTTGTAATTAAAACTTAAATGCATGAATTCTGCAGGACTTCTTGTATTTTTAATACTGGGGTAGAGAATTCCAGTCATGATAAAAAGCATTTCCACCTAACATACAATACTGTAATACTACTGGTTCAACTTGTAAATGCTAAGCTATTCCGGAGTATACAACACATCTCATTTTAAGAGTGTCTAGTACAGTATGAAGACATGACCCAGGATTGAACCAGTCTACCAAGTAGACAATCTACTGTACTACAAAGCTAAACAAACCTTAGTGATGTTCAAACTTGACACCATGGTGATATATAACCCATCCAAGTCTCTTTATCTTTACATATGAGAGCCCCCATGTACCTATAGATCAATTCAATACACCCCCAGATATACATGACCTGAGCCCTTGATGTGGGTGAGACCTGTGGGTGAGAGCCGCTGTGTTTACACTTTTCCAAAACCAAGGCATTTCTGTTTCAAGCAAGCTTGGATCAAATGCAGAGCAAGAATTCATGCAGTGGGGAAATACATAAGACAAAGAAGGCTGAATAGGGCTGTCATCATGTTGATCATCCTGATATTGTGATGTTTATCCTCAATGTTTATCCTGATATTGTGATGTTTATCCTGATATTGTGATGTTTATTCTGATATTGTGATGTTTATCATTATATCGTGATGTTCATTATCCTCATATTTTGTCATTGCTTTTTTCATGTTATCAAAAAAAAAAACCCTAACCAACATATCGCGACATGTCCTTTTCGCGTGCATACACGGTGTATTACAAACAAAAATTTGAGCCAGAATTTCATTCACATATTTCAAATAAATTAAGTTTTGACATAATATTTGCAGAAAATTCAAATCTTTTATCCTTCCTTTAATCTAAATTGAATGAAGTTTGCATGCTGGAAAACCTAAATTAGTTAGTAGTGTTCATACATTAATAATCATTATGATCATGATATATGGTGATACATGTATATTGTGATATTTTTTATCCTCAACAATCAATATCTGATTTACCCACATCGTGACAGCCCTATTTCACAAGCAATTTTCTGATTGATTCATCATGCAGCTAAATATACCTCATTATACAAAGAACCCTTGTTAAAATTACTTTCTAACTTCACTTGAATTTTATGAAATGAGTACTTTGATGAAGAAATTGAACAAAGTGCGATTACCTTGACTCGTTTGTCACTTGAAACCTGTGCAATTAAAAAAGCCATATAGAGGGTTTTTCATGACAATGTTCTTCTGACAGAATGTTACAAACAACAAGAGTCAAATTAACGTCAATTGTTTTGACCAATCTACAATTCTTAAAAGATTATACCAACTGCAGCAAGTAAAAGGTCTATGAAGTGCACACGATATTATCCTCCCAGCATTCATCCCAAGCAGGATTGGCTTCAATTGTAATTCTGTCATTTGAAGATAATTACAATTACACTGGTAATTTAATGAAGTTGTAATTCAACATTTTAAAGAATGTAATTTAATTTATAATCATAATTGAAATTGATTAACCTAAATTGTCCACATGCATCAGCACCAATACAATTTATATCACAATGATGTTTCCACCCTAATGCCATCTATCACTAACTTTAAAAACTTAACAGCAGGGTCATTCCATGTCAATTCAACAACAAACTAGAAATGTGAAGTTAGTGAGTCTCGCCTGTCATATATTTTCAAGTTTCTCATTTTACAATTATAGTAACAATGCATGTTTTTACAAGTGACATAGATTCAAAAAAGTGTTCCCACATCCACTTCAATTTAAGAGATATCATAGATATAAATATTTTCATTGTTATGCAAATAAGCAAATTAGTATGCACACACATCCCCCAATCATGTCAACTGAACAATACCAATGCCCTCTGCCACTGTACCAAGTTATTATCTTAGGTTAGATATTTTGTATGAAAGTTATTCTTATGTAAATAACCTAATCAATATGCACACTACACCTCACCATTGAGTGTAGATAATGCTCTTCACACATATGATCATTTGTAAAAACAAAATCTTCACACCCATTTAATTTAATACATATATCATAGATACAAACATTTTCACTGTTATACTAATAAGCTAATTAGTATGCACACACACAACTCAATGCTCAATTGAACAGTATTCATGTCCTCTACCCCTGTACTAAGTTACATGAATGTGCACCATTCAAACTTAAGTTATGATCTTAGGTTAAACATTTTGTACAGAAGTCTATTGTTATGCAAATAAGTTAATAATATGCACACTACATCTCACCATTAAGTGTAGAAAATGCTCTTTACATATATGATCATTTGTGCAAACAAAATCCCCACATCCACTTAAATCTATGAGAGAGAAACATTTTCATTGTGATGCAAGTAAGATAATTAGTATGCACACCACAACCCCTAAACATGCTCATTTGAACACTACCCATGTCCTCTACCCCTGTGCCAAGTTACAAGAATGTAAACCCATTCATAACTTAAGTTATGAGCTCATGTTAAACATTTCAATTAGTTTTTGAGATATTTGACATGTAAATCTCATCTATATTTGCCCAAATTTCCTGCCACCGGTGGCCATTTTGAATTTCCGACCAATACAAATTCCCTTATAATTTCTTTTCTTTATGAAAAAACATGGGAATATTCCATTAAAGCTCTAGATTCGATAGTTGGTTTTTAATAGCATTTCCAATATGTTATTTTGTCACATACTTTTCATGCAAAGGGATCAAAGTGACCATCGGGTACATTTTGGAGTAGCCAAAGCAGAACTTTAGTGTGTTATTTAGCAGGAATTGTATTTTGTTTCTTTAAATGTATTAAGTGGAACATTTTAATTGCCGTTTTTGGATTCCCCACTTTTCAAAGTAACCTAGTACCAATTTTTAGAACAATGTGGGGTAAAGAAAATAATTTATGAGAGATTTTTTGTTTATTGGAAATTAAAAATGGCCGCCAAGATCAAGAAATTAGGGCAAAATTGGCCGAGATTTACATATCTCAGAAATGCCTTGAGCAATAGGATACAATTTGAGTGTTGTTCTAGATACTGCACATTATTCCAAGCAAATCTGCCAATTTTAAGCAAATCTGAAATGATGGGTTACATGGCCCTGTAGAATTGACATGGAATGACCCAGCAGAGACAACAGCCAAATCTGTAATTATGCATTTAAGAACCAATTAACAATCTGACCTCAATTGTTAAGCTATAATCTAAATTCAAAACCAAAAAAAAAAATTGTTTTAAAATGATTTCAATTCAATTCTATTAATAATTCCAACAACACAATGTATACAAAACAATTCAAAGCCTCTGCAGGTAAGTACCGGACAAATTATATAGATCAGGTACGTATCATTGCTTCTAAAAACAAGGAATCAGGTATATTGAGTTGAAACACAACACCTATAATATAAGACTCAATAAGATGAAAGTTTTTCTTCCATCATAAATGCTGTAGAGGATAAACCCCCGAGTTCTGGTTTCACTGAGAGAAATTGTCATTTTAAAGCTTTCATAAACTTATAGTACCTTGAAATGACTTATTTAAGAAATTTATACAGTAGGAAGTGACATATTGACTCATTCTTCTTGCATCAATCAATCACACTGAAAATTAAGTTTTTTTTAATGCTCAAAACAAAATAAAACTAGAATAATAGCATGCTGTAGTGCGCATACCTCTGCCCATTGCAATTCCAACATGCCTAGAATAATTGTACAGTTCATTTGATCCCCATACTCAACATAATCTACCTCAGAAATCCTAGGCCCACCAAGATTCATCCCCAAGTTTTGATCTGTCATGATCATTTGCATTCTGAACACTTAAAGATTATCTTTTGACTCCGTTTCTTCGAAGGCCATACCAATGTTTATAGTTGTATTCAGCAAAGCACTCATTGTTTGAGTTCCTTTCATTCAAGATGTATACTCCATCATTTTTATTCATGGCAGAAACCAATTGTTAATTTTCATCAATTCCAGAGACCACTTGATTTACAGGTGAGTGTTATTGAGTCCAGAAAATTGATTGTTGGATTTCTTAACTATGTCTATCTATGACAGACCTTACCCTAAACATCCCTACCCCTTAATTTTTGCTCTTCCCCTGTTCCAATGTCTCAAATTGTATTCACTTCTTCCTTAAGCAGTATGAAAACCACAAACCAAATTGAATTAAAATCCAATTATCAGTTCTTGAGATATCTTAATGAGTCAGAGGCAAAAACATGTCCCCACCCCCCATTTGCACCATTCCTCTACCCCCATTTGCACCATTCCCCTACCCCCCATTTGCACCATTCCCCTTATTTGCACCATTCCCCTACCCCCCATTTGCACCATTCCCCTACCCCCCATTTGCACCATTCCTCTACCCCCCCCCATTTCGACCATTTCCCTACCCCCATTTGCACCATTCCCCTGCCCCACCCATTTGCACCAAACCCTACCCCACCCCCATTTGCACCATTCCACTGTTCTAATATATCTCAAATTTTAATCGCTTCTTCCTAAGCAGTAAGAAAACCACAACCAAATTGAATCCAAATCCAATTGTCAGTTTTTGAGACATCTTGATGACAGACAGAGGCGGAAACATTGATGGATTGAGGTTATAAAAGACTACTTTCAAGAATTTCAATAAAATATAAAAGTTTGAGCCACATGAATATATGTGAGACCACATACCACTGATTAGTTCCTATGCCAAACATTCTTAGCAAAATGCATGAAAGCTGTAATAATCTCGTCCCGGAAACAATTTTGAATACTGTACACACTTCATTAGGATTCTCCTATAGATCTTTATGATATAAGACAGCGATGGCATACTGAGTTTCTCCTACAAGCAAATGGTTAGGCCTATTTTGATAATACATTCACATACAAATATGATGTTACCTTCTGCACATGAATGATACATGATGGTATGAGGTGCAAGGTTAGAAGCTTAAATACTACATAAACATGTGACCATGCTGTAACATTCAATGATCAACAGTCAATATACAGCATACAAATGTTAGTGCAACAGCTACCTATGTTCGCAACAACAATTTAATAGCCAGCAATGTATGAGGCTAAGTCATATTTAATCTTAGACACCTTGAATCATTTCAATTGTCCACTTAGCCTGTGAAATCAGTAGTAAAAAAGCTTGTAAGGGAAAGATTTACTGCTAAACTCATGCTAAACTTACGTTTCTTCTTACCTTGAACTCTCCGGCCATCAGGTCAAGACTATCATCCAATGAGGGCTGCTGAAGAAAAATTTTCTTGCCAAAGGTGTCCTTGCTTGGCGACATAGGGGAGCCATCTTTTCCCTCCCTCTTCCCGCCAGTGTTGCCCATCTTTGTACTGTAAGCAGCGGTTTCTCACGGCTCCTTGTCTTTGAAATGAATACCTTCAAATTCGTCTGCTTTAGCGGCAACTTTTCAAACAACGCAAAAACGCCTCTCAAGTTGACAATGCAACTGCTTTTTTTTAGGTAAACGGCTGATGCTAATCAAACTAGAAGGGGTGGAATCATTTGTGATTACTACGAAGTTGGCTCATTTGTATGACAGGGTGCTTTTTCTTCACAGTGGACATTGTTCGTTAGAGTCCAATAAAAAGATACAGACGTTGGTAACAATCAAAACTGATTTGCAGATACCATCTGGGAAGACTTCATTCTGAAATTTATAAATAGAGAAAAAACATAAAGACACTGCGATTGAATATGACACTATTTTCTTTAGAGATGAGAAACAAGTATTAGTGATCAAACTGAAGTCACAAATATTGCAAGAAACATACAGTAATTATATAACTAGAAATGTTAAGTTGGCAAGTCTCTCCTAGGTTGGAAAAATACAAAAAAATTTACTTGCCAGTTTCTTATACAGCTTGGGGAGTAAATTTGATGAAACCACTGTTTCCACTCGCCAGGTACTTTCAACTACTCGCTAACACTTTCGACTGAACATTGACAATTTTCGTGCAACTAGCATGCCTCTGCTCCTTTTCCTAGGCCTGACTTCATGACCATAAGTAGGTAAAACAACATAGCAAGACTACACACATGCACAATAAAATAAAGTAGGTGGTTTAAAAAACAAATCAATCAACATGCACAAACTTACTTGGATTTTTAAACAATAATTTCAGGCCTACTGGCAGAAACAAGTAAGCCCCTACAGCAGAAAATTAACATGCAATGCCTGTCGCGGCTCCAGTCCGTATATATACACATACTGTATGTATATCTGTACTGTACTGTACAGTCGGTAACAACTATATGCGCTAAGTGCGCGACACGGCGTTGGTGCACTTAGCGCCATGATGACTAGGGCCGTCCAAGCACAAAATCGGGCTAAATGCGGATGACCACGCTAAAATCACCGAGCTTGCAGCCCTGCAGACTCTATTCATCAGTGCTCAATTCGTGACTTACCGCATTAAAAAACGTTAATGCATTGTATGCATTATGTCAATCAAGATCGAAGTACCTGTGCTTTGTAATGGGACTTCTATTGTTGCACAGTTAGATTAATCTGCTTATCTGATTTGGCCTGGCAGACTTTTTCTTTAGCAAATATAATTGCGAGGCCTAGAGGATTTAAAAACTTTCGTAAAATATTTTTTTGTTTTCACTCAGTTGCACGTTTAACTTGGGAATACAATTTTGTTTGAATTCAGTCAGAGCATCGCAAGGTTCAGAATCACTGTACACAGTACATGCCATAGGACTTTAATCATACTTGCAATGTTCACCAACGAAACGAGGCAATGTCTTTATTTGCGTTGCAATTTTCGGAAGGAATTTTCAATCAAAAATACATATTAAATCCATTATGGAAGAAATTTTGATGTGAAACTTGGATCAATCTTTTGATGGAGTAAAAATAGTTTACAGTTTTTGGACGTGAAGTGAGAATTTAAGGCAAACTAAAACTGATTCTGGCGATGTTTATGATTGAATTTAGCTATCTTATTACAATAAAAAGCCTAACGTTAGTCTACATGGTTTAATCAATGTGTTATTTTTTTTTTTTGTTGGCATTTTGAATTAAGACATAATAAGAGTTATATTTCTAAGCTTTGCTGATATTGGTAGAAGGGTTCTGTTAAATAATAATGATGAAATATTTTGTTTGATATTTTCCACGGTCTACTGTTAGGCCAAAAGTTGAGAATGGGAAATGAATAATTTTATATTGATGTTGACATGTTTATCTTACATTTCTTTCCACAGCTTCCAAACTTCTGAGTCTTTGTCAGTTTTGCAGATTAGACAAGGTACATTGCAAAAGCATTGAGCCAGTATGGATGCTTATTAAATGCTTGATTTTACAAAAAAGCTAAAACTTGAACGAGTTTTTTTTTGGAAGAATAATTATTTTTATAGTAACTCCTTAGACCTAGTACTAGTAGGCCTAATTAGGGCCTATTAACATTTGTTTTGAGGGTTTCTACGCCATTCTGTCAGTAATCCAATATAAAGGACAACCGGCTTCAGCCAGTATGAAGTAAGAACAGCTACAGCATTTCGCCATGAGTCAATAGGGTCTATAAACTTGTGTTGCGCTGAACCTTTTTACTTTTAGGCCTACTTGATAAATGAAGTTTTCCTGTGCATGTGTCAGGTAATGTTGGGCGTAATGAAATGTTGTAACTGCTTTTTCTTCCACTTGTGTAGAGTTATATTGCAGTTATAATGTTCAAAACAGAGTAAGTGATATTAAAAAAAAATGTAAATAACCTGATGAAGCTACATGCTACATGCTCAAATGGGTTAGTTTAAAAACATTTGGATCAAACTTAATGCGGCTCCAAAATCACTGAAAAATTTAGTGCTGTTAAAACTGCACATAAAATAGGTAAGCCTGCATTGCTTCATCACTTGAGAATTGAAATATCAGGGTGGCAAAAGGCATTAAATATCAGGGCCCCCCGACATGGGAGGGGGGGGGCATCCACTACCCCAATAATTTTCAAAACAACGGTTTTCAAATTGGCCTTACCTGTGTTAATTATCAAAGCAATGGTTTTCAAATTGGCCTTATTTGTGTTAAGTATCAAAGCATTGGTTTTAAAATTGGCCTTATTTGTGTTAATTATCAAAACAATGGTTTTTAAATTGGCCTTATTTGTGTTGATTATCAAAGCAATGGTTTTCAAATTAGTCTTATTTGTGTTAATTATTCAAAAAAATAATTGACATCGGTCTTTCCCTCCCCCTCCTCTGCAATATGAAACCTGTGTCAGGGGCCCTAAACATATTTATGTAGGCCCTATTCTTAAAATAAGATACAGGACTTGGGTATTTGATAGGATTTTCTCCACAGAAGACTGATGGTGGTAAAGGGTGAAGCCTAGTCCAAATTCATAGTTATCATATGATACACATCCCACAGTACGGTGGTTATGATACACAATCCTCAGTACAGTGGTTATGATACACATCCCTCAGTACCGTGGTTATGATACACATCCCTCAGTACGGTGGTTATGATACACGTCCCTCAGTACAGTGGTTATGATACACGTCCCTCAGTACAGTGGTTATGATACAATCCCTCAGTACAGTGGTTATGATACACATCCCCCAGTACCGTGGTTATGATACACAATCCTCAGTACCGTGGTTATGATACACAATCCTCAGTACGGTGGTTATGATACACAATCCTCAGTACGGTGGTTATGATACACATCCCTCAGTATGGTGGTTATGATACACAATCCTCAGTACGGTGGTTATGATACACAATCCTCAGTACGGTGGTTATGATACACGTCCCTCAGTACGGTGGTTATGATACACAATCCTCATTAGGTGGTTATGATACACAATCCTCAGTACAGTGGTTATGATACACATCCCTCAGTATGGTGGTTATGATACAATCCTCAGTACCGTGGTTATGATACACTATCCTCAGTAGGGTGGTTATGATACACATCCCTCAGTACGGTGGTTATGATACACAATCCTCATTAAGGTGGTTATGATACACAATCCTCATTAGGTGGTTATGATACACAATCCTCAGTACAGTGGTTATGATACACAATCCTCAGTACCGTGGTTATGATACACAATCCTCATTAGGTGGTTATGATACACATCCCTAAGTACCGTGGTTATGATACACAATCCTCAGTACGGTGGTTATGATACACATCCCTAAGTACGGTGGTTATGATACACAATCCCTCAGTACGGTGCTTATGATACACATCCCTCAGTATGGTGGTTATGATACACATCCCTCAGTACGGTGGTTATGATACACATCCCTCAGTATGGTGGTTATGTACACATCCCTCAGTACGGTGGTTATGATCCAAATTCTTAGTACGGTGGTTATGATACACAATCCTCAGTACGATGGTTATAATACACATCCTCCAGTGCAGTGGTTATGATACACAATCCTCAGTACCGTGGTTATGATACACAATCCTCAGTACGGTGGTTATCATACACATCCCTCAGTACGGTGGTTATGATACACATCCCTCAGTACCGTGGTTATAATACACATCCCTCAGTATGGTGGTTATGATACACATCCCTCAGTACGGTGGTTATGATACACAATCCTCAGTACGGTGGTTATGATACACATCTCTAAGTACAGTGGTTATGATACACATCCCTCAGTACGGTGGTTATGATAAACATCCCTCAGTACGGTGATTATGATACACAATCCTCAGTACAGTGGTTATGATACAATCCTCAGTACGGTGGTTATGATACACATCCCTCAGTACAGTGGTTATGATACAATCCTCAGTACGGTGGTTATGATACACAATCCTCAGTACGGTGGTTATGATACACATCCCTCAGTACGGTGGTTATGATACACATCCCTCAGTACCGTGGTTATGATACACATCCCTCAGTATGGTGGTTATGATACACATCCCTCAGTACAGTGGTTATGATACACAATCCTCAGTACGGTGCTTATGATACACATCCCTCAGTACAGTGGTTATGATACACAATCCTCAGTACGGTGGTTATAATACACATCCCTCAGTACGGTGGTTATGATACACAACTCTCAGTACGGTGGTTATGATACACAATCCTCTGTACAGTGGTTATAATACACATCCCTTAGTACAGTTGACGATGGGAATGCAGCAGCAAAAGTCGTTAAGAACAAATAAACTAATAGTCATTAAGAAGAAATGGGACTGACCACGAAATACAATAATTAGTTATCTCCATAAATTTCCCTCGGGGGAAATCCCCTTCCTGCAGTACTTCAATGATGAAGTTATGAATTGCAAATGAAGGACCAAGCAGTGCTACAATATATTGGTCAGGTTTTTAACCTCCAAGACTACTACAGCGACCAAACAGGGACCACTACAACTGTGACCAACCAGGGGCCATAGCCTTTGGGGCAAATTCGTACAGTGAAAGTGGTATAGTAAATGTATATAGGTATACGCTACATAATGCTATATGAAGCGAAAGATGAGCTTGGCCCCTTCTATAATCTAAGGTCCTACGGTCCTGTATATAGTAGTGTGATACTTTTTATAGACTATTCAAGTGACCCTGTTGGCTCTTGACATCTTTCAAAAAAGAAAATATGCTTGCAGAAAGGTTGGAAGGACCAGGGCCAGGTTATCCATGCATCCATTTATCTATAATATTTTTGTATGTTCTTGCAAGTTGCATCCATATACAGTAATTATGATATTACTGTACTTTCTTGCATCCACATACCATTGTTGCATCCATCTTCAGTAGTTACAATATTACTGTATTAATCATTTTTGCAGAGTTGGGCCAAGTGCCTTCAGTGCATAAAAGACACAATTACAATGGCAGCAGTAACGGCATTAATTGCAGTAAATAATCAGCACTAAGTGCGATATCGGTACAGTTATTACCGACTGCATTGTATGTTTCACATACTGGTCCGGTATCAGCGGCAGCTCAGCGAGTTTCTTTCTGGAATAGTTTGGAAAGTATTCTATGCATAAGGAGAGCTTCAAAGCTCCGCCCACCTAAAGAAATAAGATATCGATAGAGATAGCGAGTCTGAAACTTTCTATTTCCATCAAGTAAAGACATTACTCAAAAGGATTTAGCGTTCCCACCCATATTGACACTAATGCATTTCTTGCAAGCTCCAGAGCCAATCAGGTTTATCTGTGTAGCTGGGTCGCGCGGTAAGGTCACGTGGTAAGGTCACGTGGTAAGGTCACGTGGTAAGGTCACGTGTTAAGGTCACGTGGTAAGGTCACGTGGTAAGGTCACATGGTAAGATCACACGGTAAGGTCACACGGTAAGGTTACACGATAAGGTCACGTCGTAACTTGCTGAAAACAAGGAGATATTGCACAATTTCCCCACGTACAACCAAACTTCATGCCATGCTGTTCACTGGATGTAAACAGTGTATACAGCTGGCTACATACAAAGGTGGTGTTTTGGGCAATTAAAGATTTTGATTTATGTTTGGGATTTTAATGAAAATATCACTTGTTTTTGTGTGTGGAGGCATTTTTAAGTACAGAAAAACACAAGACAGTATTGTAAGTATGTTACACGACATAAAACAATTTATCAAAGCAAGATTTTTACTCGCCATGGCTTTATTAAGTGTGGCGAGTAACATAGTATATTATAATATTTTTACTAGCCACAATTTGTTTTACTCGCCCATGGCGGGTAGGTGAGTGATTTTCCAAACCTGGTCTCTCCTGCCATATATTTTTGCTTTAAACATTTTACAATTAGTAACAATGCATGTTTTTACAAGTAACATAGATTAGAAAAAAAGAAGTGTCCCCACACCCACTTTAATTCAAGAGAATCATAGATACAAATATTTTCATTGTTATGCAAATAAGCTAATTAGCATGCACACACATCCCTCCAATCTTCTCAATGTTATTGTTTGTTATACTCAGACAAAGCCTACATACCTGATATAGAGTGCTCGCTGCAAATCCTAGTGTGTAAAGCCAACCATAGGTTGAAAGCCATTGCATTGTACAGCAGAAACCCACTTCAAACATCAATCAGGATCAGATGAAAATCGAGAAAATGTCTTATTTCCCCGCACACATCTATTAGTGCAACCAACGACACAGCAAGATTCCTGCATAATTATCTTACAAAAATAATCTTACATAACAACATGCAAACCAAACGTATGTAAGTCTAATTAAGTAAACAGCAGACGACAGTGGTTCTGACTGACAAAACGGCAATGTAAACAAAGTCACATGACCTTGTGACGTCAGCTGAAACACCCTAATTCCTATTTAAAACCTTACTATTTGCTAATGATTGAAAGGTCCAAATAAAAGAAGACATATAAAGATTGATACAATCCTTATTTCATATAATAGAAGATCAAAATCTAAACCAATTACTGTACCTCAAACAGCAAGTCAAAATCATATTCCTATCTCAAGTTATTAATGTTCGAAGTCAACACATGGAGGCTGCCATTTTGTTCAATTCTGTATACATTGAAATCATGTGAATGTTGACACAATTTCCCCAATATGGACATAAGGAATATAATCAATATAACAATTCCATTAAAGTTTTTATTCCAAAATAATGCGATACAAAGTTTTAACAGCATGTTTTAATAATTTCATGTGCGCACAAAAATATTCTTGACCCTTACCCAGAAGGAAAACAATTTTTCATGAGGTAGAAAACTTAAAATACATTACAAAGAAATACAAAGCATTCCAACAATCCTGTTGGGTTGGTGACATTATTTCCTGCATGTTTTAAATAAAAATGGCAGCTCCATAGCAGTAGCATTAAAGATTTTAATAATTACAAAAAATGTCTTCAAATGCTTTGGATGGTTTAGAACTAAGAATATTTGTTATTTTAATCCTATCATATGAAATAAAGATTATGTCAGACTTTAGATGTATGTCCCCTTTTATAAACATCTTTCAAGGTACAAGTTGCCAAGTCATCAGGGTCATACCCAAGGAAGAATGAGTGTTCTGTCATTTTGGGTCATACAAACCCAAGGAAGAAGGAGTGTTCTGTCATTTTGGGTCATACATACCCAAGGAAGAATGAGTGTTCTGTCATTTTGGGATATATATACCCAAGGAAGAATGAGTGTTCTGTCATTTTGGGTCATATATACCCAAGGAAGAATGAGTGCTATGTCATTTTGGGTCATATATACCCAAGGAAGAATGAGTGTTCTGTCATTTTGGGTCATACTGTACATACCCAAAGAAGAATGAGTGTTCTGTCATTTTGGGTCATACATACTCAAGAAAGAATGAGTGTTCTGTTATTTTAGGTCATACATACCCAAGGAAGAATGAATATCTGTCATTTTTGGGTCATACATACCCAAGGAAGAATGAGTGTTCTGTCATTTTGGGTCATACATACCCAAGGAAGATTGAGTTTCTGTCATTTTGGGTCATACATACCCAAGGAAGAATGGGTGTTCTGTCATTTTGGGTCATACACACCCAAGGAAGAATGAGTGTTCTGTCATTTTGGGTCATACATACCCAAGGAAGAATGAGCGTTCTGTCATTTTGGGTCATACATACCCAAGGAAGAATGAGTGTTCTGTCATTTTGGGTCATACATACCTAACAAAGAATGAGTCTTCTGTCATTTTGGGTCATACATACCCAACAAAGAATGAGTGGCATTTTGGGTCATACATACCCACGGAAGGAGTGTTCTGTCATTTTGGGTCATACATACCCAAGGAAGAATAAGTATTCTGTCATTGTGGGTCATATATACCCAAGGAAGAATGAGTGTTCTGTCATTTTGGGTCATACATACCCAAAGAAGAATGAGTGTTCTGTCATTTTGGGTCATACATACCCAAGAAAGGATGAGTGTTCTGTCATTTTGGGTCATACATACCCAACAAAGAATGAGTGTTCTGTCCCAACAAAGAATGAAAGTGTTCTGTCATTTTTGGTAATACATAGTGTTCTGTCCCAAGGAAGAATGAGTGTTCTGTCATTTTGGGTCATACATACCCAAGAAAGAATGAGTGTTCTGTAATTTTGGGTCATACATACCCAAGGAAGAATGAGTGTTCTGTCATTTTGGGTCATACATACCCAAGAAAGAATGAGTGTTCTGTCATTTTGGGTCATACATACCCAACAAAAAATGAGTGTTCTGTCATTTTGGGTCATACATACCCAAGGAAGAATGAGTGTTCTGTCATTTTGGGTCATACATACCCAAGAAAAAATGAGTGTTCTGTCATTTTGCAACAACCACTTGTCCTCCTTCAAAATTTCCAGTTTATCTGTATCAAAATGGTCCTTAGCATAACATGCCAACTTACCTTCTAGATCTTGATCCACTGAATTTTACACAAATAATGGGCAAAAAACAAATTTAAACCAATCAGTTTAACTCCATATAGCTTTTTTACAGACAACTTGCAATTGACAGATTCATGAATGTAAAACTTATATCTCCAATGATCAACTAACAACATACCAATGGCATCAATCAACATTTTTTTTTTTTTTTCATTATGCTTAAAAAAAACCTTTACAACCATGATATGGATATTTACACCCTCGCCAGAGCTCATTAATTAATGTTTATTTCTTTTATTTTTCATTAATATAGTTACTTGTTAGGTCTGTCTTGTGCTGCACTTACAAAAATCATTATCAAAGTCCACCGTGTGCAAATAAACACACCAAAAACCATACATATGCTCTACACTACAGTAAGTTGATTCTGACCTCAAAGTTATTATGTAAAAAAATGTATTCCTTAACCCTTACTCTACCAGCACTTTTTTGAAAATGCGCTCGGGGGCGGGCCAAAGACAGGGCACCCAAACGGCGATAATATCGCGTGGTAGAGTAAGGGTTAATCAAGGCGTGATTATTGAAGGGTCCTCTGTCTTCCAGGCAGAAAAGTCGGGCCCCTTCCGCTTCGGGACCGCTGGGCGCCCACGGGATCATGCTGCCTATATTTTGGGTTGGCGATATGTCGCGGGTTGATTAACCCTTACTCTACCAGCACTTTTTGAAAATGCGCTCGGGAGGCGGGGCCAAAGACGGGCACCCAAAACGGCGATAATATGGCGCGTGGTAGAGTAAGGGGTAATCAAGGCGTGATTATGAAGGGTCCTCTGTCTTCCAGGCAGAAAAGTCGGGCCCCTTCCGCTTCCGGGACCGCTGGGCGCCCACCGATCATGCTGCCTATATTTTGGGTTGGCGATATGTCGCGGGTTGATTAACCCTTACTCTACCAGCACTTTTTGAAAATGCGCTCGGAGGCGGGGCCAAAGACGGGCACCCAAACGGCGATAATATCGCCGCGTGGTAGAGTAAGGGTTAAGTCAACTTTAACATACTAGCCCTTTTAAAATGGGATGGTCGTGGCCATACAAATTTGTAGTGTTCTTTTCAAATCAACTATCATTTTGAAATGGTACATTTTTGTTTGGCCAAATAGTGAAAGTGTTTAGGCACTCAAAAAGCAAACATAAGTGCCTCATGTGTTTACTAAAGCACCCATACTTGCTATAATGTATACCTATCATTCACAATACTACAAATATTAGAACGCCAAATACAAAGTCATTCAAAGTAAGTATCTCTCCATTTTGTCTCCCCATATCTTTTGATATTAAATCATTTTGTGTATGTAGCTTCTTCTCACATATTTTCATAAAAAACAAATGCTATACCAACAATCACTGTATTACTGGAGTTACATTGAGTCAAGTGTCTTGTGTGCTGTGCACATACATGTAACAGGCCTAAAACAGCATCTTGTAATACCGTGCAAAGTCTGGTGCTTGCATAAGTGGAGAAATGTTTAGCAATCAGACAGGATCTGTATGCTTAGCACTCACTCCCTGAGGAATCCTAATTGCACACTTAATTCCACTTATACACTAAAAGGCTATAAGATTGCTCTTCAGCATTCATCTCATAAACTACAGTACAAGAGGAAGAAAGCTTATACATGTACGTACTGTACATATGCAACTATTTCATAACTGCTTTTTTTTTACCAGTTTTATTTCCAACACTGAAAGTGGTTATAAAGTTCAATGCACTTACAGAAATGTTACCGAAACTCATTTCCCTTATCATGGGAATAAAACCCTTAGTTATACACTGTAAGAGCTCACAGATACCAAATTAATAACCATTAGTAACTTTCACATCAAGCCTAAGTATTGAAAGGAACATAAAGATGTTTTAGGTAGATCTTTTACACCCAACCATACAATTTGTAGCCGTTTCTCAAATTAGCATTCTGTATTCAAGGTGAACAAAAATAGTCAGAGACATGTCTTTTGTTGTGTGCATTGTTGTTGTTGTGTTTACCTAAATAAATGTTAAACAAACCTTAAACTTTTCTTAGAAATGGCTGAAATCAAGAAATCAACCTTTACATACTCTTTCAATTCTATATTTCTAAGTTAAACGTTTTACTTTTTGTTTTCAGTTGGGTGTTTCAATCACAATTCAAAAATCAAAATAATGAACAAATATGAAATAAGCTTTCAATAAATTCAAGCATCAAATTGCACAATATTTAAAGATAATCATCCCTTGAAAGCAGTAAAGCTGTTTGGGGTTATGCTGTTACATTTTGATATTCCAAATGTACAGTACATGAAAGCTGTGAATTCATAATTGAAAGTCGTTTTGAAAATTATGGTTCAGGGCAGGGCGAGGGGCAAGACCTTTAAATTCAAGCACCTACTTGCACAATATTTAATGAATATCATTTCTCTGGCAGTGCGGCATAACTGCCAATGGGATACCATCTCTTAATCAAGATACAGCTGCATCTTAGTCTACATTGATATCCAGAATGGAATACAATATCCCATTAGGGATATCAAATATATCCCCATTGGGATATCAACCTGACTAGCTCAGTGCTCTGAAAATAAATTATTCAAATGAATTTGCGCACAAATAAGGGAATTTCCACATCAAGTTATGAATATTTAATAAAGGCCTAGGTAATTTTCTTTCATTTCACCAGGGATTAGCAATATCCATCAAAGCATAGCAACACTGGTGAAAGCAAGTGGAAGGTCTGTAACTGAACTGAAATTTGACTTTTATTAATCATGCATAAATCATGAAAAAAGAAAGCACAACTTGAAGCCTGAATGGAATGATGACAATTTTGATATCTCAATTGGGATACCATATCAAATGGAGATATTTCAAATGGTATCCAGTTTGACACATATCCCGCACTGTCTAGTAAGAAAGCTATTTTGGTTATACTGCAACATCTGCATGAGATTTGTTATTCATAATGAACTATACATGCATGAAGAGAAAGTCATCACGAAATTTGAAATTATTCAAACCTCACATCTCTTATACAATACCAATTCATCCCCGAGGTCATTCTTGAGGTATCAATTTACACCTTAACTATATGGAGTAAATTGATACTATGAACCACCCACGCAACCAAGAGAATGTTGTGTGGGGAGACAGCTGCATGATCACTTAATACTGTACAACATAAACTCAAATTAAACAGCCTACGCAATCTGCATCGTAATATCGACATCAACGGAAAGAATTTGGAGAGGGGCAATAAGATGATGTTCAATTGTCCGAAGCATGCTTCTCTATTGAGAATCCAATAACACCAAAGAAATAAGCAATGCTTCAGTCATAGAAATGATGTAGTGCCTTGCCGCAACCATGTGTCCAGACCGAGTTTCATGCAAATAAGAGGTACTGTAAATGAGTTAGCATTGGCACACAAAAACTTTAAAATTAGTCATACAATTTCATATTATCCCATTAATCGATATACTGTATCAATTATATATTACTTGTTTAATTTTAATCCCTATATTTTTTCAATTTGCCAGTGTTGTTTTCTGTATTTTTAAATTACTTGCTACTCTAAATCATTATTTTGATATCATTTATCTTTGATTTTATTAAACTTATTTTTGCTTTAAATTATAATCCTGCAAGTAAATGCATACAGCTTTACAGTAAGTGGCTGTTCACTACAGCTACCCTTTCACTGTAATATTCCAACATACTTTACATTGCCCAGTACTTTTGTAACAATCTTCACTTCAACCACAATAAGGAAGCCTTACAACATGTAAGACAACATTACTGTTTACCCTGGATATCTGGACCTTCACCTGAAGCAGGTCACAGTTATATTGTTCTGCAGTGACTAGTACCTGCACAAAATACTGTACTCTAAAGTCTGCTTGAGCGGCTGAATTAAAGCATTCATGCTAACACTCTGAATTACAGCACACACACACACACAAACACTCAGAAATAGTTTTAATAATTGATTACCAAGGGATTTTTTAATGAAAGTCAGGGGGATACAACCATCTGAAAGAGATCTAAATCAAATTCCGATGTGCTAATACTTTATACTTCTGGGTCACCAGCTTTAATAGGAGTTGGCTTCTGCGTACTTCATTCCATCAATAAAATTGACATCTTCTTGTATAGTGATAATCTGCTTGGAATATCACATTGATCAACATTAGTTCAAAATGTGTCTAATTAGTACTAATGTAAAGGAAATATCTCCTCCCAGGAAGTAATTTCAAAACAGGTTGTACGTAAATCTTTTTTGTAGATTGATTCAACTTTGTAGTAAAATTGAAATTAAAGCTACCACATGCCCACCAAAATACGCATTACTATATGTACTTGCCTTGGGCCAAATTGTGGTTCTGCATATCATAAGCTTCTGTATTCGTTAAATCCATTTCTTTTCCTCTTTTCTATTAAAAGGGAGTTATCTTTTTTTAAGGTTTTAATCCTTAATTCATTCATCATTCCCCCAGTCTTTTCAATTATCATGCATTATTCCAAATTTCATAGTTTATTTCATGTGTGAAATGAATAATTTAATTAAATATCATTCTTTTCAATTCATTTTTGTTTAATTCTACAGTCTTCATGATGAAAGCAGAAAGGATGCAAACACCCAAAAAAATGAACACTATATTGTCAAACAATGTAACATTGTAAAATCTTCAATTGTGGACTAAAAATACTCAATTTTGGAAACAAAATAATAAAATTTAGGGCCAATATCAATTCAAAGTTTGGACCAAAATATACAACTGAGGACCAAATACCTTCAATTTTGTCTTCATATCATGTGTTTTAGGGGCTTAAGCCCCCTAAAACCTAATTATGCTGCTGATGGTCTTCCATTCAAATTAAAAACATGACCCTTTTTAGAGGAATCATCAGCCACACAGTACTTACTGTACATATTAAAGAATACCAAATTTATGCCCTTTGATAGGATTTTGTTATTCCACAAACCACCAACTATGGTAAATGCCAGGCACATAGAAAGAAAAAAGAGAGTTGCAAATGTTTGTTAAGATCACAGATGATACTGTCTTTGTAAATAAAACAAGTTGGTGCATGTCGAATGAGGCCTACATCTAGATTTCCCAAAAGGATACTCTTTCATAGATGTATGAACATGTGAAATGATACAGAAGACTGGGTTCGTAAACATTTGGCTTGGCAGAATTCCAACTTTTTCATGACTTTCAAGGACCTCAAGTGAAAATTCCAGGACATTTAAAACAGTCACCTATCTATAAATACAATATATGATGCCTTGTAGCTTTTTACTCACTTACAAAACAAATTTGAGAAAATCAGGACAAAATATGTGCTTTCTTAAAAATCCCTTACTTTTCCGAGACTTTTGGAAATATTGTACATTTTCAGTTACTTTCCAGGTCTGGAAATTAGTATTTTAGTTTTCCCTGACTTTCCAGGAATCCCAGGACCTGTACGAACCCTGGAAGACAATTGATCAAAATGCATGCAATTTCATTCATTAACCTTCTTTGACTTATAACTACTTTGGATTTGTACCCGTAAATGTAATTAAAACACTGACACCAAACATGGCAAATACCGTACCTAAAGTTTTGACTCTAGGAGCCAAAATATGCAACAAAAACCTTTCGTGATTTACATGCAGAAATGAACTTATCTGGAATATTTTGGTCAATGACGAGGAATCAGTTCAACTTCATTTCTAATAGATTAAACCATTTTCAATTTTGAAAAAGATGGCATTAAATTAAACAACAGCAACCAATGGAAGACAATGAAAGAAAACATTCAAAAATAAAATAAGTTCCACCAGGAATAATACCACTTGACAAGAATATTTTGAAGAAAAAAAATAATTTTGAAAAAGCAATAAAGATAAATAAAAATTTTGAAAAGGCAATAAAAATAAATACAAATCTTAAAGAGGCAATAAAAATAAATACAAATCTTGAAAAGGCAATAAAAATAAATGAAAATCTTGAAAAGGCAATAAATAAATAAAAATCTTGAAAAAGCAATAAAATTAAATACAAATCTTGAAAAGGCAATAAAAATAAATACAAAACTTGAAAAGGCAATAAAAATAAATAAAAATCTTGAAAAAGCAATAAAAATAAATACAAATCTTGAAAAGGCAATAAAAATAAATACAAATCTTGTTTGTTTGTTTGTTTGATGAGGTCTTAACGGCACCACGACAACGAAGGTCAAATTGTGCCTGAGAGGTCAGATCATTTTAGAGGTAGTAAGGAAAGAGACCAGGGGGAGAATGAGAGAAATTCAAGAACAAAAGCCAGAAAGTTTGTTTGATGAGGTCTTAACGGCACCACGAAGGCTGTGATCGAGAGAGGAGGTGCATGGGTAAAACAAAAACAAAGTAGAGAGGGGGTGGAAGAGGAGAATTAAATATGGTTGTAGAGGGATGCATGCTGAAGGAAGGAGATTATTTTATCTGGAGGATTTTTCTGGAAGAACTCAGCAATTGAGTTGTGGGGGCGAGGAAGCTCTGGGAAGGTTGTACAGGGGGCAAGCAAGGAGAACGTGTTGGATTGTGAGGATGCAGTGGCAATTGTTACAGAGGGGTTGGGGGGAACCAATAAGGAGGTGGGAGTGAGTGAGGTGGGTGTGACCAATTCTAAGACAGGTGATATGAACGTTGTCGATACGAGAAAGGTTGTTGATGGTGGATTTGATCGGGATTGTGGGCTGGATGACATGGAGTTTGTTACAAATCTTGAAAAGGCAATACAAAAAAAAAAACTTGAAAAAGCAATACAAATAAATACAAATCTCGAAAAAGCAATCAAAAATAAATACAAATCTTGAAAAAGCAACACAAATAAATACGAATCTCGAAAAAGCAATCAAAAATAAATACAAATCTTGAAAAAGCAATTAATTATTACTATTTTTTAAATAAAAATGTTTTCAACACAATTTTCTTTGGTACAATGTTCTTTGGTAAAAGATTTTTTGATCAATTTTCTTTGGATCAATTTTCTTTGGTCAATTTTCTTTAGTACAATTTTCTTTGGTACAATTTTCTTTGGTACAATTTTCTTTGGTACAATTTTCTTTGGTACAATTTTCTTTGGTACAATTAACTTTGGTGTAGTTCAGATCAATCTGAACAAATGACTAATACTGTGTGACTGTGTGAAAAAAAAGTTAAATCTTTTCCGAGCCATTAAGGCTGGTGCTTATCCCGGTTTTCTTGGTGTACCCAGATGAGAGCACATGACTTCCCCTGGACGGGATGCCAGTACATTGCAGGTTAACTCCCAAGCAATGCTGGAACTGAGATAATGTATAAGCAACATATAAAATGAAAGTCTTTGCCAAATGTTTAACCCTTACTCTACCAGGCAGAAAAGTCGGGCCCCTTCGCTTCCCGGGACCCGCTGGGCGCCCACGGGATCATGCTGCCTATATTTTCGGGTTGGCGCATATGTCGCTGGGTTGATTAACCCTTACTCTACCAGCACCTTTTTGAAAATGCGCTCGGGAGGCGGGGTCAAAGGCAGGGCACCCAAAAGGCGATAATATCGCCGCGTGGTAGAAAGGGTTAATCAAGGCGTGATTATGGAAGGGTCCTCTGTCTTCCAGGCAGAAAAGTCGGGCCCCTTCCGCTTTCCGGACCGCTGGGCCGCCCACCGAGATCATGCTGCCTATATTTTGGGTTGGCGCATATGTCGCGGGTTGATTAAACCTTACTCTACCAGCACCTTTTTGAAAATGCGCTCGGGAGGCGGGGCCAAAGCAGGGCACCCAAAAAGGCGATAATATCGCCGCGTGGTAAGTAAGGTTAATCAAGGCGTGATTATGGAAGGGTCCTCTGTCTTCCAGGCAGAAAGGTCGGGCCCCTTCCGCTTCGGGACCGCTGGGCGCCCACCGGGATCATGCTGCCTATATTTTGGGTTGGCGCATATGTCGCGGGTTGATTAACCCTTACTCTACCAGCACCTTTTTGAAAATGCGCTCGGGAGGCGGGGCCAAAGGCGGGGCACCCAAAACGGCAATAATATCGCCGCGTGGTAGAGTAAGGGTTAAAAGCCATAAAAAATCAAATAAAGGAGAACAAATATTGAAACTGCCATTGATTATCGTCACTTGAGTGAGTGCCTAAAATGACTTCTTTTGGCCTGCTAGTTTGTTCTTGATGAACAATTTCTTGAATGCAATAATGATACAGAGAAAACAAAAAGTGAAAATTACAAATAAATCTGCTTAGCAATATTCTAATTTAGTAACCAAAAAACTGAAATTAGATCGCAAGAAATATGTAAAAAATTGCTTTGGATTTTCTAGTAGAAACAATTTAGTACAAAAATAATTTATTCCTACCAGGAGATATTCAAATATTAAGGTTCACAGGAAAAGGCTCAGTATGACATCACAGCAACACATTCTCCCACAAAAAGTTGATGTACTTTAATTAAAATCTATCATCCTTTTTATTAGTCAAAGCTGCTAGAAAAATAAATTGATGAAAGTTAGGTATTTAAATACATTGCCAAATATACCCTACTTCAATAACTTTGAAAATTGTTTCTAATTATACAGAAACAACCAATTAACATTCAAAGAAAAAAAAAAAAAACATTTGCAATGGAATTGTCTCTATGACATCATCAATCACGAATTCATCATACTATACAAAAACTTTAAAATGCAATTGGGAAATTTTAAAAATCCTGAACAAAATATATCAACCTGATTTTTGTACTAAATTGGCTCTAAAAGTATGCTCTTTCAAATAAAATTTTACAAAAAACCATGGGAATATTCCTTTAAGATTTATCCAGTGTGTTTTTTCTGTCGTTGGCCCTCAGGATGCGACAGGTCTAGTATTGTAAACTCCATGCTCAAGATCTGCATCTTTTAATTGAGAATCATATTTTAAATTTTATTGAATGAAGAGAACATGGACTTCAAATTAAGTGCTACGTTGAAGGTTGTATCAACTAAATGATTACTTTGCCACAAACAATTTTAGCAATGCTGATTTAGAAAATTATGGCGCTGTTTTTATTCGCAAAAGTCATGTAAATTGGCAATGTTTAATAAGGAATGTAAACCAAAACTTCCGGTGACAATCCGATATTTTAATAGCCAGATCTAAAACGTGATAAGAAGAATGGTATTATTCAAACATTTTTACTGTTTCAGAAACATAATAGAAAATATTTATTACACCAAAATATTTTTTGAAGAGTCACAAAGAGATAGTGAAGGAGAATGATATTATTTGATATTTGAAATGAACGAGGCTAGCATAACCAGAAACTTCAACAGCTAAGTTACGAAACTGTTAGCGTGGGTACGTACGACACTTTCCATCTGCTGAAGTAATATTGAAACCTGAACCTGAATCTGAATAGGTTAAAGTAAAGGTAATGGAAACTTATAGTATTTTGCACATTACTGTATGAACATTCAATCAAGCTTTGCAAACTTACAGGTTAAGTTGGCAAAAATCCTTCTGGACATGAACGACAACCGAGCGTAACAAGCATGAGGAAAAAACAGTTAACAAGTTTAGTAGACTAAGTTTAGCTTTGAAACAATTTAGACTTGGTGAATGTATATCAATGTAAGGTGGTCTGGCGTAAAGCATTTCAATCTTTTTAGTGTTTAAACAGTTAGGGAAAGAAGGAGTATTTACATTCGTTTTAGCATATGGAATGTGGAAATTCAAATATCATGATTAAATCTTGTATGGATTATTACGTTTGGGATTACAGCAGGTTATCATTATCAATGGCGATGATTTTTATTGATCTTACTTAGCATATGGAAACAGGTTTTCTTTCTTCTTGTTTTTAGCAGGGGCCAATCTATTATTTATGTCTTTATTATTGTATCTATTCTATTTTATGATAAATTAATTACTACCTACATCACCTTGTTATCTTTCTTAGCTTTTAGTTTTTGAGGAAACTGACTGAGGGCCGGTTTCAGATTAGGGAGGACAGACTGACAGAAGCACATATCCTTATCTCATATGATAGAATTAAAAAAACAAATCTTCTGACCATGTTTCATACCTTTGAGGCAATCTAACACAATTTTGTACTTATTAAAAACCTATGGGTGCTGCCATTTTAATTTTAAAACATGCAGAAAATGTTGGAATGTTTGTTGATGTTTAACGGCAGGACAGTCATGAGTCTCAATGTCCCAAGAGGGTGGTAAAAATTAAGGCACTTGAGTTAGGAAAGAGAGGAAAGAGAGATGGGATAAAGAGAAGAGGGGCAGAAAATTTTAAATGTAATGTATTTCTTTAAAATCTTATCTCAAGTTTTCTAGCTCATGAAAGGATGTTTTTCCTTTTGTAAGGGTCAAGGACATTTTGTTTATCCATGAAATTATCACAACATGATATTAAACCTTTGTGTCATCATTTTAAAAACAAATCTTTTAAAAAGTTTATTAAGAAAATTTATACCTGTTGGGGAAATAGTTTTATCATGCACAATATTAAAATACAGAATTGAACAAACTGGCAGCCTCACATGTCGACTTCAAACAGGAATAACTTGAGGTAGAAATATGATATTGACTTGCTTTGTTTGGCAGTTGATTTAGATTTTAATCTGTTATCATTATGAAATAACTATTGCATCAGACTTTATCATGTCTCCTTTAAGTACCTCAAACTTCATATAACATGACCCATGCTTCTTTAATTCTTAATGCCCCTTCTTGTCATTGTCATCCTGTCCGTAATTCTGGTTAATTTCAAGCATGATTTGGGCATGAAGATTTGTGATAGGGGTTTAGTAGTGTGAGTCCTTATACCCAAATCGTGCAAGTCTACCATTTTGATTCCACACTGTACATAGGACCATTTCCCACACTAAATTAAAAGTCACTGGGATTTTACACGTATCCCTGAAAAAGTTTCCTAACTTTTTTTGGAACTTTTAATTTTCAATACCAAACCCAACCCCCCTCTCACTGAAATCACACACTTGTTTCCAGTTGTGCTTGTAAAAGCGTGGAGAGAAACATCCATGATGAATGGTTAACTTTCGAAAGAAAAAAATATAGGCCACACTTAAAATGGTTATACAGTACATAGGCTACATAGGAATAAAACTTCAAATTTTGATTAATATTTAACAATCTTGCATCCATGGTCATGAACCTCTCAAAAATTTCAAGATATATTCCTTAACAATTTATTCTAGGGATGTGCACTTTTGTTTAATTCAGTAAACGATAAACATTCAATTTTTTCAATCATTTGTGTACAAACACACGCCAAAAATGTGATCATATGGCGAAAATGTGATCACACGCTGAAAAAAAGTTCAAGCGCTGAAAATGTGATCACACGCCGAAAATATGTTCAAGCGCTGAAAATGTGATCAAGCGCCGAAAATGTGATCAAGCGCCGAAAGATGTAAACAAGCGCCGAAAATGTGATCAGCGCCGAAAATGCGATCACACAGCAAAAAGTCCATAAATTTTGGCAGAACTGGCTCTATCCCTACAATAAACACAACGTAACCATCACGATTTTTAGCCAAAAATATAAGCAAAGAATGTCACAAAACTTGAGTGAGGGCTATATTAGGTCTTCAAATTACCAGTAAGACTGAAAAAAAGTTGTCAAAAATAATGATCCATGGTTTCAACGTGCTTTAAAACAATGCAGAAATGAAATATTAGCAAGTAAATTGCTGTCTTGCAACATTTTGCAATGATTTCAACACTTATCGCTGTGCCAGATAAGATTCAAAAGTGCGGCACTAGCTGGCAGCTAGCGTACTGTTTAAAAATAATTCCAACCTATTGTCATTCCCAACTGTACTGTATTTTATGCAACCCTCTTGGGAAAATGGCACTAATGTTTGTTTACGAGAACCATGTTGAAATCTCAGTAACTTTAAACCATTTTTGTTCTTATATTTCGCAATCTTTTTTTCTTTTTTGGACAATTTATTGGACACATCAGGTAATCTTTGCATTTATTTGTGGTGAAAATAACAGTCGATGTCTTTTTGTCCCTGTATTTCTGGGTGGGTCCATTTGACAGCTTGTAAAACAAGTGTTAACCTAATTAAGCCTAATCTAGAATAAAAATGAAAGTTTTGCACGAATTTAACTCCGCATTTAAAAAGATTAAATCCTTGGTTGATCGTTGGTTTAGTTTTAATTTTAAGATCATTGAATGAAAGTTTTGTCTGTGGTGTGATTGAATATTGATTTTGAATGGTGATGTATTGTTGGGAAACTGATAAGGGCACTCTCTGGTGATTTTTCTGATGTATTAATTTTGTATACGGTAAACAATGTTTTTGATCATGTACATGATAATCGGTAAACAATCACATCCCTAATCCATTCCCTGCAAAAAAAAAGTTAAAACACTTTCCTCTCTTTGGCCAATAATTTAATGAAGAAAAGAAATTGTTATTTAAACAAGAGGCGAAATCGTTATATGGACACCTTGTTTGATTGGTTGAAATTTTGATTGGTTGAAATTTCAACCAATGGCTACATGATTCGTTGCCTCTTATTTTACTGTATATGTTAATTAAACCTCCCTAATAATATAATGCATGTTACAGCCACAGTGATTTGGGCAATAAACTTGTATTCTTTTTCAAACCAACAGTTCTGAGTTCGAGTCCTAGCAGAATCATTTATTTTTATTTTTTATTAATTTTTTCTCTCATTGTAATTTTCATCTAGTGACTACTATTAAAGTATTATCTTACTATTCTCTTTTTTAATTTTTTGACAAACACGAAGTTGAAAAACAACAAATTTCCCTTATCATTATTATGTTTTGCACTGTGCATACAAATTAACAGACACAACGTACCACTGTCTGACTGTACAAACAGACATGAATCATCTGCGTTCCACAACCAGAAGTGACATAAATGTTCTCATCACACAATTCTACTAAGACAAACCTCCCCTTTAAAACATTTGTGAAACTCTGAAAGCCAGCAAAGCCACCTAGGCTAGGCTAGTCTGGATCTGGATAAATACTACATAAGGTCCGTTGTCGTAAATGGACGCCTTTTTAACGCGAGTATATCGCATCATCATCGCAAGATCTCTGGCAGGTTCTTAACAATAGACCTTCCATAGCAACCCATGCTAATCCGCCACGTAAAAGACGGTACCATTATATTTACAAAGTAATGTAAACATGCATTTCCTGCTTCTCGTATGTGTGTGAAAGTCAATTTAACATGTTAATAAAGCAGTCACGATTGTACCTTAAATACTGATATTTGTCTGGTGTTTTTATTCAAATATAATGTGCTACTGATATAAATGAATAATTATCCCGACAAAGAAAATTTGATCTTTCATGTAGATTTTGTGTCTGTAAAAAAAAACCTGTTAAATGAGGAACAAAAACATTAACATTATGCTGACACATTTGTTTGAAAGTAAAAGAAACAAACATGAAATATTCTGCAATTTCTTTTGGAAGTTATTCCCCTAATTGTTTCATTTGACTTTTTCAAATTGTTTTACCATAATGATAAAGAAATTACTACTGCATTCCCCCTTGAACTTAACAAAAATATGTCCGTAATTGCAAACATCCAAGTGTAAATTAAGTACTTACAACCACCTGGTATGTACAAGGCCGGCCACACATTTTGTCATACTTCTAGCCTCCAGGAAAAAGTTCCATTGTACCACAGGAATTAAAAGTGTAAGACCTGTAAATATATCTCAAATTCCTTTCCTAAAAGTACATACATGTAATTTTGAGTTATTTGATTAAAAAGTAATACAAAACTCAGTTTGATGTGAACTTTAATCAAGTATAAATATCAAGTCCCTAATGTATTCAGTGGTACCTTCCATTAAAGTTCTCAATGAAGCTTGTCATATGTTGTTCAATAAACTGATTTCCCAGGGTCCGTGCCGGATCTAGTTTCATGTAAAGTAAAGGGAGAGCTTGAGGCATGATGAATTTTCCAAACGTATTATGTTAATGTGTACACAAGTGGGAACTATACATAATTGATAGCTCGTGTGAATTTTCTGAGGTCCTCAGTGCTGGAACTACTTTGGAAGGTATAATGGGATTTTCCAAACATTGGTGTTTCTTATACATTTATATTTGCAAATTACTGACCAAGAGAATGCAGTAACGCAGGCCTGAATAAAATAAGAATTTGCTGGGCTACCTACAGTGCAGGATTGCCATAGAAAAAGAGTGTTAGGAAGCAGTAGCGGGGGGTGTAAGGTACCAGATTGAAGGGAAAGTAAAGTGGAGGAAAGGGAGGGGGAAGCTTTGATCAGAGGTGGCTGTGGATAAAGGGACAGTATACGTGGTAAAAATCATGCAATTATTTTTCTTCTTAGTGTTTCTTGTCCCCAGTTGAAGAATATTATATGTAAATAATGTACGAGTAAATAAAAATGTTGTGGAGGACAAATCTATTCATACAACAGGCGACAAGAGAATGATAGTGTGGTGGAAGAGGAAGAGGGAGGATGGGGGAGGGAGGGGGGGAGGGAGGGGATCTCCCGAAATTGTATATTAAATATACTTTGAAAATGTTTCTAAAAGTAAGTGTCGTCCCAAATTTAGTTTCATTCTATACTCCACTAAAAATAAGTTCACCATACTGCCATATCAGATAATCCCGGATTGCTCGGTGGCACTTTGCCCCTTACCTGAAAGTGAGCATCAGTTTAAAGGGGCAACGCAATGGTCTAAGATAAAAATTAAGTTTATTATAGCAGATAATCTCCTATTGCTTCATGCCGCTTTGCCCCTTATCCGAAAGTCAGCATCAGTAAGGGCAACACAAAAGTCTAAAATAAGACTTTTGTCTGATATTGTGAACTTATTTTTAGCGGGGTATTAAATGAAATTCAAATTTTGAATTGCACTTATTTTTAGAAACATTTCAAAAGTATAAGGCCTGATGCAATTGTGCTGTGTCTTTAATACCGTCTATGTATTTGGATACTTATTCTGGAATATATCTGTTTAAGTGAAGCATTTCCTTCTTAAGATTGTGGAGCAAGATTAACATTTACAACATTAATTTCGCTGTTTTATTTTAAATCTTGGGAGTGGTATCGCATTGATATTAAAAGATTATTACTGTAATAAAACTACATCACTTTTGAAGCAAGTTTTGTATCGAGTTGAGTGATACAGTTGGTATATTCCTAAACTTAGAAAGTGCAAAACACTTCATTAAAGACTGGTTTTAAGCCCACCGCCGGAGATGGGCAGTTGTTGTGTTACATTGGAACAAATTAGACAGCACCTCTTTAACCACTATTCCAGGTCTTAAAGAAATTTAGTTTCAAAACAATTCATCACTGGATAAAGGCACCAAATGCATGACACAAAGTTTTTTTGAATATAATCAGTTCATGACTGCAAAGTTCCACAAAGAGAAATTCATCCCATTTGGACAATGACAATGCATATTATTATAGAGAAAAGCAAAGTATGTCTTAGAGTTTGCATCAGAATTCCCTGAACAAGTGTTCGTTTATTCATTGGACAATACGAACAAGTTGAAGGATAAGTTCCAAAAACCTTAGCGATTGACAGAGAACACAAATTTGCCATTTTTTCATGTGATGATGCACCAAATTATTTGGATCATGATTTTCCAACAATTGGATATCTAATTACCTTTGAGTTTTCTGTACCTTTACTATGTACTTATGATTATGTTTTTATTATACCATGCAATTTTGTCTTGTGATCCTATTACCTTTGCAAGTTATATTATATACTATATGTACATTGATCATATGTACCATACATTATCTACAGTATCAATGCATTGTGTATGCCAAAGCTAACTCACCTGTTGGTATACTTGGTTACTTATTGCATTCATTAGGTCCTGTGCTTTGGCTACGGCATTACTGCCTACGGTAAAGCCAATGCATATTATGTACCTACTTATTCACTGGTTATCTTCTGCCAAGCACTTGAGCATCACCTGCCCTGCCAACCATGCGGTAGCCTTTTCTGCTCATTCACTCTATCGACCAAACAGCCACACATTCCTAAGTTACTTGAAATGTTGCTGTGGTCATTGTTTTATATCCTATCAATTAGCTACCCCTAGTGCAAGTATATTCAATTAGGTTACACGTAGCTTAGGTTTACCAACACCTCCCCCCCCCCTCATATTTCATTTAACATCCATCTTTATTGTATGGTAGCGTGTTCTTATACTAGCATGCATGCTCTACCTATTTACTTAGTTACACTTGTATTCATAGGGATCCTCATGTGTTTTTATCTACAGGTCCCCCAAGGTGAAGGCAGCTTGCAGGGCCACACCACATCATCCAAACTGGTGGACTATAAGGTCAGTCCCCACAGATGATCAAGTTTGCGGATTTGAAGTTTTGAACAACTTTGCCATCTGCCCATGTATCAAATGTTTTTTTTAAGTTTTGATTTTTTTTCCAATTTCTGAATTTGAAATGTTTTAAGTTTCATGTTTGAATTTGTTCTGCTTACGAGTTATAACTTGTTTATAGTTGTAGTTTCGCTAGTGTCGTATTAGTCCCAGGATATGTTCCTTACTTTTTTTTACATACTATAGAATTGAACAAATTCAAGTACACTTGGCTTGGTTTGGTTTGCTTTGAGGCAATTTGTTCACATTTAAATTTATCTTATGCCCCCATTTTTTGGATAAGTAACCATGCTCCTTCACATTGAAGATGTGATTCACATTCATTATATAAACATGTTTCTGTTGTTTGATTGCAAGACATCAATCAATTGATAGTACAAAATAAAGTTATCAAAACCTTGATATGATTGCACAATCTAAGTTTCGCATAACAATCATCACCACTTTAATTTAAAAGCAAAATTGGGAATTCCCGGTTTTTTGCTTCTTCAAACGTAGCGAAAAAACTGAAATATTGCAATTAACATTCATATCGAGTAAGATTAATCAATCCTCTTTGTACAACTTTTTATTTGATTCATTATTATCACGAGGGTGATAAAGTTTTTCATCAATCAATGTCTAACCCAATTATTCCAGCGTTCACACCAAGGGCCTTCCACAGTCCTTGTTCACAGCTTGAAAACAACTGCAAGTGATACTAGATAGGGTAGAAGACGGGATTAGGTCACTTTAGCATAAATGTCACTGATTTTCCCAGAAAAATCTGGGTCACTGCTAAACTTTGTTTGGAGCAGTGACATGGTCTAATCAGCTGCAACGTATAATTTAGTGCACTTGAAGTGGCTTTATTAAATGATTTAGCTGTTTTATTTTCCCCTGTAACTTGCTGATGGGGCTGTTATGTAGCAATGAATATTCCAATGTTTGAAGTTTTCTATAAAATAAAATAAATGACTGTTTGTTGTATGAACAACACGGTTTGAGAAAACTAGGATGACAGATCACAAGGCATAAGAATATTTCTGAGTTTTGAGCATGAGCAGGCTGTTACCAACACGTGCTGATTTTGTGATGCGTAATCCGGTTGTAAAAATAATAACAATACCCAGCCAGCATTTAATCTGTCCAAAAATGCAATTATTTGTGTTGAATTTATTGTTACTCTCTGAAGTAAATGTTAAAAGACATGGATTAATCTGTAGTCTATATCAAGATAGGTATAAAATGAGAATTTTTCAATGTTTTTATTGCACATTAGTAGATACTTAAAGCTGGAATACTTTCAATGATAGGCCAAAGGTCTTCGGTACGCATGAATATTCTTAATTTCTTTGCATTCTTACCTTGGTTTGATTAATGACTTGTGTTTCTAACCTTCAACATAAATTCTTCTGAGCCAATATTAGGAAAAGGTAGGCCTTAATGATTCTTTAGAAAGAACAGAACATAGGGCCGAGGGGATCATAAAATCGTTGGCATGGGAGAGGAGAAGGAAGGATATAACACATTTATATGGAATGTATTTATATTTTCATAATGGTAAAGTAAGATTAACTTTTTCAATTCAGTTTATTCCTGCCCTTACATGTATCCCGAATTTTGATTTAACCTTTTTAATGTGGAAAAATATGTCGAAAGTTTTCAAGGGAATAAACAAGACAACAAATCAGCTAGCTTTGCTGTTTTACTGGGGCAGCCCGCCCCACCCCTCCGTGGTTCTGCCCTGCCCCCTGGGCATCCGCCCTGCCCCATCCGCCCTGCCCCTCATGAGAAAAATAGAAAATAATTTGTTTAATGATCTTAATTAACCTCCCTCATAAATGAAATACCTTACATGGATACAGAACACAGAATGATAGCATAGTAAGCAATTGTCCTGTTTGGCTAACGACTGGTCCTTATCATTTAGAATAGCTTCATTCTGAGATGCATGATTGTGGCTAAAATCCCAGAGCTTCTCCACCAAGGGATTGGCCTTAAGGGGCCCTGTGACTCCACACCCAAAATATGCAGCGCTTCGAGTGCACATTGATATGCACCTCAACAAGTCTAGCACCCTGCCCCTTTTTAAATCGAGCTAGGGGTCTGGAATTTAATGCTTTTTTCAACACTAATAGTTGGTTATTGTACGTACAGGGTAATGTAACCTACCCATTATCCAAAACTGTTATTGATACCAAAACTGTTATTGATACCAAACCCATGACTTCACATTGTGTACAGATTTCCTGTTAATTCACAAACAATCAATAAGTATGGAGAACTTGAGAAGCTTATATAAAAATCAACATTTCTCTGTGAGTATAATCCGAATACAATCCCTCTTCATACGAACTTCTTATATGTTTGTATACGTATATAATCCCCATTCATGCTCACACAGTTGCGTATCATCTCACATATAATCTCAGATCAAATTGTACACAAACGCATACTGTAGCATACAAACATAAACAAAAGTAGACTTGAGTATATTTACGTAGTATACGAGAATATGTGGTAGTTCTACGTGAGCGGTACTGTATTAATACAAAGTTTAAACACTCTTCAAAACATCTTCCTGGTAATAAAATGATCGAAGAAGGGGGAAAATTCAAACCAAATTCAAATGGAACAGCCTACAGTACATGAAATGTAAGTACTGTAAACATGCTCCAGACAGAAACTACTGCCCAAAAACTGATTCAGGACTGTTTTAATTACCACTTTCCTAATCAGTTATAGGACACATAAACCATCATAAAGGAAAATAATATTGCAAGGTCCTTAACCCTTACTCTACCACGCGGCGATATAATCGCCATTTTAGGTGCCCTATCTTTGGCTCTGCCACCCGAGCGCATTTTCAAAAAAGATGCTGGTAGAGTTAGGGTTAATCCACTAAAACATAGTCTCCAAATAGCATTCTTCTGGCAACCAAAGACTTTAAAGTTCAGGTCCCATCCGGGACCTGCCACTTCAAACCTTTATTTCAACCAAACAAACAAGATGAAAGGAGAATGAATATCCCATAGTCTTGTACAGGTCTATAAATGATATAACTATACCCCTTGCTTGTAGGACCACCCAAGGGGTACTACCATAAGAATACCCTCCAAGGATCCAACTTAATGTAAACCTCTGTGGTAACAACCAAGGGCCTACACCAGAGGCAGCTTTAACAAGGTTATTTTCTAAAAGCTGATTCTAAATAGACCTCCCTGGTCTACTTAATGTATTCAGGAAGGGCCCAAACAACTATTGCTTCATTCCATACTTAACTGATATGAAAAAAAGTGTTGCAAGTCACATACAGTAACTTACATTGATACTAAACTGCAAAGTCATAGTCAATGTCATCATACAACTGATATGAAGTCAGAAGACTCTATGCCAAGGAGAACTCTAATGATATAAACTTCCATTACTTTGGAAAACCCATCTCATTCTCATACAATACCTCAGTAATTGAAAGAGTGCCATTCTACTTCTAAGTTATTAACATTGTAGATACTTGAATACTCTTATTTAAACTAAAAATACCCTTATAAAGCATGTGCTTGATGTGGGTTGTGATGAAACTCCAGCTCAACACAGAAACACTTTTACTTTATGATTTCAATGTACATATACCACATGTAGCCAATCCTAAAGACTTATGGTGAAACAAACACCTTGAATGCATCACCAATAGTAGTATTATGTGGAGTAATGTCTACCCTATCTGAACCTCTACAGAAAATAAGGACACTCCAAGTAGTTCTGCTACTAACTTGCTACTAAGCTTTGGTGACATCCAGACAAAATATTTATTTACTTAATACCTGTTCTATTCAAAACAATGTTTGTTTGTTTGATGAGGGTTTAATGGCACCACGACAACAAGGATCAAATTGTGCCTGAGAGGTTAGGTCATTCTAGAGGTAGGAAGGAAAGAAAACGGGGAGATTGAGAGAAACACGAGAACTTAAGTTAGAAAGCTGGGATTAAGAGAGGAGGTGCATGGGTGAAAAAACAAAGTAGAGAGAGGGGGGTGGGAGAGGAGGACTTAATATGGTTGTAGAGGGAAGCATAATGTAGGTAGGAGATAATTTTACCCAGAGGGTTTTTCTGGAAGAACTCAGCTATTGAGTTGTGAGGAGCGAGGGAAGCTCTGGGAAGGTTGTACAGGGGGCAAGCAAGGAGAACATGATGGACTGTGAGAATGCAATGGCAATTGTTGCAGAGGGGTTGGGGGGAATCAATAAGGAGGTGGGAGTGAGTGAGGTGGGTGTGACCTATTCTAAGATGGGTAATATGAATGTTGTCGACACGAGAGAGGTTGTGTATGGTGGGTTTGATCGGAATGGTGGGCTAGATAACGTGGAGTTGTTATCAATTTGGGAGTCCCATGAGGTTTGCCAGAGGTCACGAACAAGGGAAGCGATAAGCGGTTTGATGTCAGAAAGGGTTTTGGGAAATTGGGTAGGAGGAAGATTGAGGGCAAGCTTAGCGGCTGCATCAGCCCTGTCATTGCCGGGGATGCCAACATGGCTGGGTATCTAGAAGAAAAGAATACTTCAAAACAATACACCAGAAACATTCTTTCTTCTCTCACAGCCTTGGCTAGTCAGTTGAGCTAAACACCAGATGGCAGAACATTCTTTCTTCTCTCACAGCCATGGCTAGGCAGTTGAGCTAAACACCAGATGGAAGAAACATTCTTTCTTCTCTAACAGCCATGGCTAGGCAGTTGAGCTAAACACCAGATGGCAGGAAGATTCTTTCTTCTCTCACAGCCATGGCTAGGCAGTTGAGCTAAGCCTGACATGTTAAGTCAATAAGCTAGGCATGGAAAAATAAGTTGCACAACTCTCTACTAACCCTCAATAAGGCAGGACTAAAACTAATGCTAGTGTTACATTGCTAGCGTTACAGGGCCTATCCAACTTCAGTTCCTAGGAAATCACCATTAAAATTTTAAGATGCTGCTAACTTGCAGAAACATTCAAAACACGGAAAAAAGCAAACATAACGTGAAGCCTTCTCGAATGAGTCCAAAAACAGTTAATTCTCTATAAAAGTACATCAAAAGGTGTTAAAAACACAATTATCCAACTAAAATATTTTCCAGACTTGAGGTAATTATGTCCACTGAAAATTTACTGCAGTTAGGGCACGGAGTTAAAAACTTTCGAGGGCTTGTGAGCTGTTAGCCTATTGTAATTGTAGCAGCAGGTAAGTATGTTGTGCACCAGAGAAGTGCACATGCAAGGTACGTGCCCTACGTTGGACTTGTTCAATTTTATTTATGAGGACTTGAGTGTGGGGATCCGCACTGCATAAGAGTATTCTAAAAGTGGGCCAACTAGGTGAGATACATCCAGGGGATCTATTAGCAGAAGAGATAATACAGTTGATGTGCTTGTTCCAAGTTAAGTTGTTGGTAATGTCAACTCCAAGATAAGCATGGCAATCCGTCAAATCTAGTGTGCAATTACCAAGTGTAATCACAGATGTTGGGGTTTCGGAAGTGTTAAACACATGACAAAACATTTCTTAGAATTGAAGTGTATTTGCCAGTTGAGTTGTGACTGTTTAGCGTGTACACGCTACACACTCGCAAATCCTTGTAAACGTTTACTAAATACTTCATTGCGAGTAATCAGTTTTTCATAGTCAGTCTTGACGTTGAAAATCAATATGATCATTCATGATTCAAATCACACACACATTCAGCTGACCAAATTCCAATCAATAACTTTTTACAAACTGTAAACCCGATAAGCATAATCCTTTTTAATGTGCGAATCACAAATGCGCAGTATTCACCTATGAATGGAGGGGATATTTTGCACTTTTAAGTTTACCAAAATCTGAGTGGGTTTAACTTGTAAAATGCACGGCGAATGTACAGCAGTAAACAGTGAAACTAACAATAGGCCATAATAAGGCTTTAAATTTAACTCAATCAAGGCCCATTTTACAAGCTGTTAAATTGACCAACAAACAGTCAATCTACTTAAATCGTTACAATCAGTAAATTTACATGTAAATATTACCTTACGAGTCAAATGAATTTTGCAAGAAAGAAAATCATTGCAAAATAAACATAAAAAGGTTTTAAGAGCTGAAATTTTAGGTGCTTCGCAAAGATGGCAGCCATTTTTTTGAGGAATGATATTTTATAAATTCTGTGGTAGTGGCGTAGTTTTGAAATGTTTTACGGCAAGGTATCATAGTATGCAAGATTTTCAGTAAAACTTTTAAAGCCCTAGCAAGTATGGCAAAAAAGTTATGCAATGTTGAGTTTAAATGACATTGAAAGAAAGTTAGCTGTTCTTTCTAAACTAAATTTCTATGCATATTTTCCATAATGATGATTCATACTGTAGAAGTAAACTTTTTACAATTTGGAAAGCAAAATTCCAGTGTCTATTTGCGTAATGGAGTCAATTCTTTTGCCATACTGGTTGCGCAAGTCTTTTTTTTTTACTTAGCATCGTAAATTTAGAGCAATTTTGGTGTTTTTCTGAAAATTACGGTACTAAATGTGTAAACGATACACGCACTTTTTTTGGTGTGTACATGTTTACTAAAATCCCTAAATGTTCACAGCTCTATTTGCCAATTGTCTTGCCATTAAAATAGTGTTTAAAACATCTTTGAGTTGGACCTGGTTAAAATAGTTTTGTATTCGTCTGTAGACCACATAATCATCAGTAAAAAGCCTTATCTCTGAGGAAATGTTAAGGGGCAGATCAGAATACTAAGGGATCAAGCACTGTACCCTAAACTAGTAATCCAAGAATGGGTTTTGCTTCTAATGACATAATTGTAAAGTTTGGATAAAAGCTGATAATGACTGTATCATGAGCTTTCAAAAAATCCATGATGATTAAGTCAGTTTGGAATTTGTTGTTTAGTGATGAGGCCAAGTCATTAACTATAAGAATTAATTGTGACTCACATGAATGAAGTTGTCTAAAACCTATTGCTTGTTAGTGATAACAGAACAGTTGTCAAAGTGTTGCATTATCTGAGAATGTATGATATGTTCAAGGGTCTTGCAACAGATAGAAGTGAGGGAGACAGGCCTGTAGTTAGCAGCAATGGAACGATCACCTTTTTTGGAAGATGGGAGATATATTTGCACACAGCCAAGATGAAGGTAGGGAACCTGAATCTATAGTTTTTTGGAAAATCAGGCACAGGGCAGGGGCTACTTCTTCAGTGGCCATCTTAAGTATCTGTGCAGGTGTACCATCAGGGCCTTGTTAGTATTTAGCTCCTTTAGTAACTTAGTAGGCTTGGACGGTATACCTGTACTTACGTAAGTACTGGTACCGAAATACTGGTACTCGCGAATACCAGAAGTCAAAAAGTTTGTTACTACAACTGATACTGCCGGAAAGTAATGGTGGCAACTCTAAAATATGAATACTATTAGGCCTAAGCTTGCGCGGTTTTGCCCCGACATGAAACCAGTCGATTTCCAAAACCGGTCGATTTCCAAAACCGGTCGATTTCCAAAACCGGTCGGCTTTTAAAACCAAAACCAGTTTTAACTGGAAAACCAGTTTTTCACCCTTAATGTAAACAAGCTTTGAACATAAAGTGCATTACAGTAACTATAACTGCAGTGTACACTGTTCTATGATAGCTGCTAACGATGTATGTATGTATCACAGTATTTTATGTAAATAATGTTGAAAATAATAACATCGATCAATAAAGTGTTTGCGTCTAAAGTGATTATATACACCCCAGTTGCCCCTCAAATAATGCAGAGTTTACCCCTTTGTCAGTCTAGGTCCCAAGGCAGTCACGTAAAAAAAATTGTGAAAAAGGTTGTGTCGACAGACCATTTATATGCCCTTATTTGCTCCATCGTATACTTGACAATTGTAATGTTTCATTGAGTATAAAGTGGTACAATTGAGTACACGCAGTACAATTGTTGATGATTTGGATATAACCTATGGTGGGAAAATCTTACAGTTCAGATCCCACCCACTTGCTACTTATTGAAACATTAATCATGGCCAAGGCCGTTTGAAAAAAACTATAAAAAAAAAAGCTCAAGCAAAAAATTATTATTCAAGTTTAAAATCATTCTTGCTATGCTTTTACTTTAAATAGGCCCGTTAGTGCATCGCGGTGGCATTTTCTATCATACTTAAGCCACCAGGTTCCCACCCTATAGCCTTATATGGTATTCACCTTCTTCAATGCGCTATAAACATTCGTGAATTATGGGAGCATAAAAAGGCATAGAAGAAAATGCCCGCTAATGAAAAGTAGTGTCCCACTCCCCAATAAATTCGTTTTTTCTTCATCAAAATAAAAATAAATAATTAAAAGTGTATAACCTGCAATCTCTGTATGAATCAGTATTGAAAATAAAACTAAAATACAATGTAATCCGTACTTAAAACACCTGTTTAAACCAAACCAGACCTTGTTTCAGCAAAGAGCTATGAAAACATTTTTGTTTTACAACACATGCCACGCACCCAAGCACAAGCAATTCTTCGGCACTCTGCAGATAAGTTCAACATTGATTTGAAACATTTAACAATGATAAACAATGTTTGGTCATTCAGAATCATATAAAACAGCAAAACACATCTGTATTCAAACATTCTATTGTACTTTCTACTTGTGAACGATATGCAGAGTGGAATGCAGAGATAATATTATTAATTTATGCATACCAACAGGGAGAATAATACCTTAAAGGTACCACAAAAAAAATATATAAACTCGCTCCACTTCAAACCAATGAAATCGTTTGAGCTTGTACCCCCAAGCGAATAACACGTGGTATGGGTTAATTACATACAACACAATGATTGAAATGGAAGATTCCATCGCTCATACGCTACTACTATGAGTAAACATAATTACAAGAGAACGGAATAAATTTTCTAAACAAAATGCATGAAATCTTTCGTTCTTTTTCAATTTGAATTTTTTTTACCAGGAATGTTGTTCAGAGGTTTATTATATTCATGAAAATGAGATGAGGGGAAGGAATACAAACTTTTTGAAGGAATGAATGGTCGTTTTCACTTGCAACCTCGTTGTGAAATGTGAATCATACCAGCTTGGTTTGATTCACAACCAAGCTGGTGATAGCATGGGGATAATTTATCTTCGTTTTACAGTGCATTATTATTCCATAACGATCACACACTTATTTCACCCTTTTCTAAACAATGCTACATTTATAGCAACGGTTTTAAGCAGCTGAATTCAAAGTAAAAAAACTTTTGAAAATAATACAATCCTTGAAAACCCATTCATTAATCATCTTACTATGACAACACATGAATCTAGGGCCATTCACACAAGTTTCATTTGTATTCAGGCCCACCATAAACACATTGAATAATGTGTTATAACTTGTACTAGCCCTATGTACATGCATAGGGTCAGTCAGTACAGTAGGCGTGCATGGTTGGGTGTTAATTCGTAAATGGGTCTCTTAATACTTTTTGATTTGCGATATATTTGTCAGATTTATAATGGATTCCCAAGTATTTTAAAAGACAAAAGGACTCAGGAGAGAACCGACATCACTTCAAATAAAGGAATTATAAAATAATTAATTTTGTTGTGGTCAGGGAAAAATTAACCTGCAAAGAAGACACAAATACATAGCATCATCGAACCTGTTATCTGCAGGTACATTATGACTATTTATTGCCAAACATTCTCAATCTTATTTATTGATTGAATCTTTATAAATATCACATATTTTCACAAATATATTAAAAGAAACTACAAAAAACATGTTGACACAAAGCATGAATTTTCTTTACATTTAAATAAAATATTTTTACCATTTTTTTGTAATGATTTGGTTATTTTCGGTACTTCCGGTTTTTCATAAAATGTGAATCAGACCAAAATCAGTTTCCCGAAAGCTGTTTTGGCTCAATTAGGCTTAACCCAAATCATGCATTTTCAATACCTAAGTCATGTAAATCACATATTTACCTCACAAGAGGCTTGTAGTTAATCCATTTATCAAAACAACATCAATATAAACCCCTTTGTAATTATTCCCAAAAGCTGCTAAGAATCTCACACACACGTAATCAAATTATTGACTATTCACATAGAAGTTACATTCCATAGTGAACTTCCACTTTTCTTGAATTTCTTCCTTCTTTCAAAAAAGGATCTCTAGCTTTGTTTTTCTTTATTTTGCAGGTGTTGTCCCCAAGTCAAACGTAACACACACAATTATCAATTAAAAGGGATCACAAATAAATATCATGAAATTCCTATTACGAGCGGATAAAAAAACAATAATCCATATACGTTGAAAGAAATTGGGATTCCTCACCAGCCACTAGCACAGACCGCACCTGGGCCTACGCAATTTATGTACTGCGCAAGTCAGTCCATTATTTTGCAATCTGGCAACCCGTCACAAAAAAGTTTTTTTCAATGAAACTTATTTCAGTCACATCCTTTTTTTACCGTACAAGGCTAACACTGCATGTTTCTCACTTTAACTGGTCGCACTGCACAGTGTACTAAATATACAGTGTACATCATGTAACATTGTGTTGTACATTGCATTATTAAGGCCTTGACCATTCATGTGCACATGTTCAGAGCTTGCAAAATTGCGGAAGTTTTAACACTTAAACTTGCTGTTCTACACAGCTCTTACAGCCATTTTCAAGGCAATTTTGCTGTGACAAAATGAAGATGGCTCTTTTTTACCAATTATTGACTGGAGGTATTTTTCAGGTATTTTGAAAGGTTTTTCATGCCGTGTGAATCATTGAACTTTAAACTAGGACATATTGTTAGAACTAGTGTATACATTGTGAGTTCAAAGTTAGTTTATGAATGACTAAGTGATAACTTGTGTGCTTGCCAAATACTGAAATTTACATAAATTTTGTTAAGATAAGTTATTTTAGTATGAAATATTAAAAAAGATAAAACCATGATTTTTAGACAATTATTACCTTAATTTTTCTTAAAAAAACAGGTAAAGATATGTTTTTTTAACAGTTTTTATCAATCCTGATAGGGAAGGTAATAAAAATATTTCCCTCCCAATACATCCCGCCGTTACTCTATGAACATGCCCAGAGGAAATCATTTTCCATGCGATCATTTGTAATGTTTTCAGTGTATTAATATGTGTCTAGGATGTTATTGTGATATTACAGAGAATATACTAAGCACACAGTGATAGGTTTTTGACCTTTTTACACACATACAAAAAGAACAGGTACTATACTAATGAAAGTACTAGGAATGTGCATTTTCGTTTAATTCAGTAAACAATAAACAATTCATTTTTTTATCATTTATCGTGTACACGATCACTCGCCAAAAAAACGATAACAAATTTAGGAAATTTTCGCGGAACTGGTTATATCACTACAATAACCACAACATAATCATTGCGAACACCAACCAAAAATAAGTAAAGAATGTCACAAAACTTGAGTCGGGTCTATATTAAGTATACAAATTACCTGTAAGGCTGGAAAAAAAAGTTGTCAAAAATAACGATCCATGGTTTGAACACGCTTTAAACAGATGCAGAAATAAAATATCTGTTAATAAATTGCTGTATCTTGCACGCATTTTCAGATGTTTACAACACTTATAACTGTGCCATACAAGTTTCAAAAGTGTGCCAGCAGACACAGTAGCATACTGTATCAAAAATATTTAAACCCAGTGTCATTCCCAACTGTACTGTATTTGTTCAATCCTCTTGAAAACATGGCTTTGTTCTTTGCGAACCACGATAAAATCTTGGCAACTTCAAAACATATGTGTTCCTTTATTTTGCAATTTTTTTTTTTTGCGTAATTTATTCCACTCATCATGTAATCTTTGCATTTATTTGAGGTGAAAATAACAATCAATGCTTTTTTATCCCAGTATTTCTGGGTCCATTTAATATCTTGTGAAACAGGCGCTATGCCTAAAAATAGTGTAGCATAGCATTGTTAATTAGCCTAAGCCTCTACATCAAGCTTAAGAAGCTTAAACTTTGATGAAACAAAGTGAAAAATTAGTGGGAATTTAACACCCACATTAAAAGGATTTAATCTTTTGTTGATGGTTCGTTAAGTTTGAATTGTAAGACCATTGATTATTGTGTGTGTGAATGTTATTAATTTTGAATGCAAACTCCAAAGTATTGTTGAGAAACTGATACGGAACTTTCTGTGTGATTTTCCGTGTAAACGATGCATAAAATTTGTAAAAAGTAAACGATGCTTTCGATCGTGTACATGATAATTGGTAAACAGACGCATCCCTAGAAAGTACCGATACCAAATTTTTGTGGTATTGGCCAAGCCTATAACTTAGTAGTGATACCTTCAGCAGAAACTTCAAAATCAGACATAGTCGGGATGTTACTGGGTATTATATGCGGTAATGAGTCTTTTTCTAAGTAAAAACCTCTCTGAATTAGTTATTCACTATGTTGGCTTTCTGGATATCCCAGACTCAAGTTTACTATTCCTCATTTAGTGACTCAAGACAAACATAATTTATATACTTCCTGTATGATTTTCTGGTAGATCTGTGAGTTAATTTATGGTGAGTATGGACATTTTTGAAGTCATAGGTTTGAAGTCGCCAGCGGTTGTTGTAAGCCCTTTGTTTCCTTCCATACATACGTTTAATACCTGTCAATCCAAGGGGTCAGTTTTCTTTTCTGACCATGTGGTGAGCCACCATCTCAATACAATGTTATGCAATATCACCAAAACAACAAACTTTTACTTCGGATGGTTGCCAACTTCTCTCCTTACCTTGTGAACAAAAAATACTTAGTCCACTGTTTTAAGGAAATGTTCCCGAATCAAATGATTAAATCATTTTTGTTAAAATTTACCAAAAATCGTTTTTTTCTTGAAGTTTTGACTGTGGTTTTTACAAGGAAATTCCTGCATAAAACTCGACTTTTGTATGCTAGGCCTGGTTATACATACGCGTGTATACACAAGTTAGAGAAAGAGCAACACAGGCGAGAAAATTTCAGAAATTTTCACGAGCATATATACAGCGCAGGAATTCTATTGCACTGTTTGAGCGCTGCAATTCCAACATGTTACGTTCGTGCCACGAGTGTAAGATATTCCAAATATTGCACAGACTAATTTTAGAGGCATAGTACATCTTATTTGCACACGCACATGTACATGCGCTGACTTTACATGCTACAATTTGTTCAGAGTATTTCATGATTTTAAAAAACAACTAAGAAAAAATATTTTTTTCTCTTTCCTTCAAATTTTGACCATTTATCAGTATTTTCTCTCCAACTTTTACAACTGCAACTGGAAACAAACTAAAGGAAGTGTGCTTGATTTTTCAGTGAGAAGAGGGTTGATTTTGATATCTAAAATAAATGCTCCCAAATAAATCTGGGAACTTTTTTTGGAGACTTTTTAAACCCATTGACTTTTGTTTAGTGTGTGGCATAAGTTTTTCAATGGACATCGACACTTTTTGCTATCCAAACCAGTAGATTTGAAGATCTGCTCTCCAGTATTTTGTTTTTGGGTAACATTACTATTAGGCCCCTAGGCCTATGTGTACTCATACTAAGGCTAGCATACGCCACTGTTAGTACTCCCTGTTGTACCGTCAAACTGATGCCAGCCGTGTTAGTATGGCTGCCGTTGGTGATGGCTGGCCGTCCGAGGGTACTACAAAACCCTATACTGTTTTAAGCAAGGTGTTAAAAGTATAGGAAAATCTCAGTTTTTAAATCTTTATAAAAATTAAACCATTTTACCTTCTTTTTTGCCCACAATGATTAGAATCAATGTTTGAAACCATCCATGTCTTCAAAACTGATTTTAAGGTGATTTTAGTTACTTTCATCAAAGTATTTTGGACTGCTTTTCTTTCTGTAAAAATCATCTCACGAGCTCTCCAAAGTATGATCAAAATTCAAAACACTGTCATCCCGGCAATAACATTTTAGCGAGGATAAGATGTTTTAGATTATTTGATGAAAAAATTAAGATAATACTTATAAAGTACAATTATATAATCTAAACATTTCTTAATGTTTTATCTATTTATTTTCGCACACAGTTTTTTTTTACCAAAACTATTTAACAAAATTACCTGAAGAAAAAAATCTTGTCAGCGGTGACTAAGAAAAAGGCGACCAAAATATGAATCTCGGAAAACTTTATCCTGTCGTGGTGCTAAATAGGTAAAGATTTCTGAAATGTTTTTTGGAAAGTGTATTATTTAGACCAATTGATATAAGAATATCTAAAAAGTTATTTTTTAATCATCAATTTTCTACGTGTGAATTAAAAAAAAAAACAGGAATTGTACCTAATTTCTAACAACCCTCGTATGGCAATCCCAATTCTCGAGGTCGGAGAGACGTAACCATGTACGGGCTCAGTTGGCGGAGAAACTTTATCATTACAGTCAATGGGATATTTTTTATGAATACTTGTGTCACCTTAGCCAGTCCAGAGTCAGCAAAAATTAATGGTACTCATATATGTTGAAAACTATTATCTAATACACAACATTTGTAAAAAAATATCAATTCTGTCCAGTATTTGTTGGATTATGACCAAAAAAAAATGTTTTTCTCCCATTGACTGCAATGATAACTGACTGTTTGTTTTCCCTTTGTGACTGAAGTTTGAGATCGTCAAAAAAACATTGTTACGCCGCCGTGCACTACAACATTCTCCGATGTCCGACCTCCAGAATGCCAATCGTAACTGAGGGATGTGTATAATTCAGTAATTGTTGTTATAGTCAGATAAACATCTGACCATAGTATATGCTATAGCCATTACAAGACTGCGAATACTGGGTCAGACATCATCCTATGCATATAACGGTGGAAACCGCTACATTGACTCATCTTAGTAGCGTCGCAGATTATTTGCGACGCACTCCTGTTTTGTGAACATTTTCCAAGAAATTTGTACTTTTTATATCTCATTCATTTTAACCTGCAAAAGTTAAGCTATATAACTGAAAAAGCTTGTAGTATGTAACTATAAATCTTAAAAGCTTGGGTACATAAAAATACATTCAATAACTATGAACTAGAACCCGTAAAAAAACAAAAAAACTTTTACCTACCTCAGTTGCTACCATCTCACAATCGTGTGGGCCGAAGTGAATGTACCTAATTATTTCAAATTCTATCAAACATCAGCCATGCCAGCGTAGCGTAAATGTTGAACGCAGGCGTATAAAACAAATCGTGCATCTAAAACAAGTGCACACTTCCATTGACTTTACTGATTGAAGATAGTATTAATAATCATGGCATATAGGAAATATTCAAGACATCTAATTAATCAAATAAATGACAAGTATACATACATTTATGTTTTTTAGGTTTTTTTTTTTGCCAAATGCGTCCTAAGCAACGGGAGGTGGCAATCCAAATAATGAATGGAGAGGAAAGTGTCATGAAATGTTTGGCAACTGGAAGCGTCAAAAATTTAACTGAGGCCAATAAAATTTACCTCAAGTTTAAACCTACTGCCATACATTATCAAATAAAATTGTAGTGAAAATTATTATGAAGTGTATTGAAAACTAATTAAAGATGCACAGTAAAGGAGTTTTCCAAATAGTTTAATATTGTTTCCAATCATAGATTTAATTCTGGTACGACTGCACGCAAAATAGGCAAGGAACGAGTCAAGAAGAGGGCAACATGGTCGTAAAACTTCAGAAATGATGAGAAATAACAGTTTTTATATCGAAAACAGCCATTTCAAAGCATAAAAAGAGTTTTGAGCATCACAACCATTACTTTATAGCAAGGGCGAAAATAACGCCTAAAATAAATATCACAAAGGGCACTTCTTGACCCGTTGCTCTCGTGAAATGGAGCCCATGGAGAAGGGTAGGGGTTGCCCTCGTTGCCCCGTGGTTCGTGTTCTTGTTTTCATTGCCCGTCTACGTCTGATATGGAAGGCTTTAATGTGTAAATCGTTTTGTTTTTTTTAAATTTAAATTGTAGCCTTAAACTTATATAGATAGATATAGACAGAAAAAATACTCTAATTTGTCCCAATTTATTTTTTGTCGGACAAATTTTTAATACCCCCTACGATCGAAGTCTAATAATCCCCTGCATGCACGATAAGCAGAGGACAGAATTAATCCAGATCAGAATTACAACTTACAAATTGCAGGTGTTTATAACACTTTAAATGGAACTAAGCCTCATTTCTCCTGTTTCAGATCCACAGTAAAAAAAATTAAATAAAGAAAGTGCCTGTAACAGATTTTATACCCTCATTGGCCTGATTTCCTTCCACCTTCCCTGGGTATACCTGAAAGCACAATTTCCCCTTCCTACCACGACTAAAATTAATTTAAATACAATTGGCCTGAAAATTGCTGATGGCTCTTTTCTTTTAATATTAAATTTGCAATCACGACAATTAGAAAATCAGAATAGAATTTCTTTGTACGAAGCCAGGCCCGTATACGTCGAGATACGAGAAATGGATGCATTTATAAGTCGATCCGGCGAGATCAAACTGCGTTATTAACAAGTGGTTATGCTACATCCAGAATGTTCCAAATTTGTCTTTGTGTTGACCTATTCATGTACACTTTGGAAAAACTAAATACCAAATGAATTTGAGTTCCTTCAAACTCAATTCACCATGCAGAACTTAATTATTGGGGGCCGAAAATACTTTCCCCCAATAAAAAAAAAATAACAGCGAAAATGGCTCATGTATCGTACTCGCTTCAAACGCCACTGAATTTGTCAACGGGTGAGGGGATTCATGACAGAATTCGGTTAATGGTCTCCCCTTCTTTCTCCCCCTCCTTCCTCCCCTTCCTGGATCGATGGGCCCCTTGACTATTTCCATACTGTCCATGATTAGTTTTGTTGTGATTTATCTATCAACACGCTCAATGAAATGTTAGGTGTCCTGTCCCCTCCTGTTTTGAATCCTGTCTGTCTTTTGTTAGTTTCGCTAATTGGAATGTTTGCATCAAAGTGTTGATAAATTGTAATATTTTTGAACATGCGCCCTTAATCGCCCATCGAACAGAAGGTCATAATTCACACAAAAAAAAAGAGCATGTTTTGTATGTTAGCTCCATAGGCCCGTAGCCGGGGTGGGAGGGATTGTCAGAACGAACAAACCCCCTTCTGTTGAAAAAGTGCCCTTTTGAAATCTAAAAGAATAATAAGCATCTAGAATTTCAATGTTTTTTGTCCTGTCATACAGAAAACGAACCACCCCTTTCAATTTCCTTGCTATGAGGTTTCCCCTGATTCCGCGTAGATATTAGAAAGCTGTCCCTAATTATTCTTTCAAAATCGCAAAACAGAGGAACCAGGACCCTTCATAAAACAACAGAAAACTTTTTGGGCCCTTCCATGATCTACATTGCAGTTCTAATATATTACATACCCCAAATACTTTCTTGCAAAGTATCCTTATCTTCAGATCTTACTGTCCTATTCCTTCTAGATTAAACGTTCTTCAGATATACTGCTCGGGATATACTGCTCCATCAACAAAACAGATATCTATAATTAATTCATTTTCATGAAAAATTGCTGCAGTGCCATCTGTGGCCTTATAAAAATCATGCCGTGCACCGGCGCGGCGGCATGTGCATCCAGATCACTGGCGTTATATTCATTAGTGCGCATATCGGTATTGTGCACCCTCAGTTGAAGAAAAAAAAAAGTTCCAAAAGCGTACGGTTAAACTGAAAGGAGTGTACAATATTGGCTTATATTTTTACCCATTTTTATTCATTTTAGGATTACCGACATGTTTTCATTACTTACAAGATCAACAGCAATAACAGGAGAAGTTAACTATATGTTTTTATGTGCCGTAAGTACAGTAATTACAGTGTAACAGGTGACGTAAATAGACGGTGTAGTCGCGATTTTACGTCTGAGGCGATTTTACGTTAATACAGATAGGGACGGAGTCTCACTTTGTATTGCATGTAGTGTGTAGCATGTAGGGCATATAGAGGGAGATGTTATCTCACTACTGTTGTTACTGTTAGACCTGCTGTTAGTGTTACTACTGTACTGTATTATTAGGTTTGATCAAATTAAGTTTATTTCATAAATGTCAAATCAAATGCACGTAGCCTAGCCTAATGTTCAATAAAAACATTCTGAGAAGTTACGGTAGAACTTAATTGCAACTACATTGGGCCCATGTTAATATCAATAATATTAAGCTTAAGCTATGCATTTTCGCACGTGCACACCTTACAAAACTGTAAGTTAAGTTATGTAGCATTAGGCCTAGGCCTAACTGTACGATAGCTTAACCTAGGCCTAGCCTAACTGTTATTTACCTTTTGGGGTTCACGTCGCCACTGTTTACTTCTTTTCTCTTGCTACGATTAAACCTGATGACTGCTCGGTTTTTACTAATAACCATCAAGAGTTATGAAAACCACAAATTATATTAATATTGGAAATGTAAACGGAAGTACAACTTGAATTAACAAAAGAAACATGAAAATCTTTACGAACATGACCTTACTTCGCCCGTGAACTAACTTATGATTCAAGATGGCGAAAAATCAATACAGAAAGTACCATTAAAAAGTAGGGGTTTTCAACAAACTTGCTAAAATGGGGAAGATATTTTCTTGCTTTTTTACTTATTTATTTCAATTAGAATGCTTAGATTGTATTTAGATTAATATTTATACTATCGCTACCCTTTCTAAGTTTTTCAAACTTTAAAAATAATCAAAAGAATCCATTGATATTTCTATTTTACCTGCAAACTTGGCATTGATTCAAGAGCACTTTTTGTGATTAAAAAAGGTCATCAAAAGTTCCAGGGGCGTGGCCCCTGGAGTTAAACTTTGAGAAACATAAGATTCAATGCTCAATATGTCAACTTTTGCTCTGATTGTGGGCGCAGCTACCTCCTTGCACATACATGTCCATGTTCTATCAAACCCCACGATCCTCGCTTTCCTATTTACACTTTCCCACAAAAAAAAAACACCAAAAAAACTACAGTTCCAGTCCCCTGGAGAGGGGTAACCCCCACTAGCAATTTCAGTGGGCTAAATTTATAACTTACAGTTGATGACCAGATTCGCTAAATGAGAATTGTGTGGCTTAGGCAACAGTGCTGTCGCCACTGAAACGGGGGGAGGGGGAGGGGATCATTTTTTTAAATAGTGAAATTAGTGATTAGATACATATTCCATATTACTCAGTTTTCAGGCAAGACAGATTAGATGATACTCTCAATTGTAGAGGAGGTGGCGTTTTATTGTTTGTGAAAGACAGTTTTAATTAAATAGATAGGACTGCCGGTTTTTTTTTTTTTGGTTTTTTAATTGCCTGTTGTATGAGCTTATTGTTGATGGCGATGTTGGTACTTCAGTCGTTGTTGGTGTTGTGTATAGATCACCAAATTCTAGTTCTGAGAACAATCAGAAATTGCTTGACTGCTTCAGGAAAGTTGCTTCTAGAAGGGTTTTTGTTTTTGGGGACTTTAATTTTCCAGACATTGATTGGAATTTTTGTACTAGTGGGCCACATGGTAAAGATTTTCTGGAAGCTGTATCTTACTGCTTTTTCACCCAGCATGTGTTGTTTCCCACGCGTGGTAGTAATTGTCTTGATTTGATTTTTAGTAGTGAAGAAAGTATGGTTGGAAATGTGCTAAGTAGCGGTAAAAGCTTCTCCAGCTAATAAACTGGTTTTAGATTTTAAGAATGCTGACTTTGCTGCACTTCAGGATAATTTTTCATTCGATTGGACTTTTTTGCTCCGTAACTAAGATCCTTTTAAAGCATGGGATGTTTTCCGAACAATAGTTTTGGAGGGTGTAAATAGGTTTGTCAAATTAAAGAAAGTCTGTGGGCGTAATCGGCCTGTGTGGATGTCTTGGGAGGTTTTGCATGCTCTTCGGAAAGAAAAAAAATCAGTTGTGGCGTTATAACACAGTGTGTGTCCTACGGAGCTTGCTAGGTATAAGGATCATGAAAAGTTCACAAAGGGTTTTATAAGAGATACTAAAGTGCTCTTTGAAAAACGTTTGTCGAAAGAGATTAAGATTAATCCTAAGTCGTTTCATTCTTATGTTCGCTCAAAGCAAAAAAAAGCAAAGAGGTTGTTGGTCCCCTTCAGGGTAATTATGGTTTACTATCAATAGTGGTAAGGATATGGCTGAGGTTTTGAATGACTACTTTGCGTCTGTTTTTACTAAGGAGTCCCCTGCTGATGATGTT
>JAIGNY010002109.1:157500-222500 GCA_020152595.1 Chiridota heheva
AGTTAGCTTTCTTGGTTATGTTATGTATATGTTTATCCCATCTAAGTTTATTATCAATTTCAACACCTAGGTATGGGTGGGAGTTGACATGTTTTAGTGGCTGGTTGCATAAGGTATAAACAGGTGATTTAAAGCATTTCTTACAGGAAATTGACAAGATGTAGCATTTAGAGGGGTTGAAATTCATTTGCCATTTGTTTTGCCATTGTTCAAGTTTGTTAAGATCATCTTGGAGAATTTGTTAATCAGAGGGGTTATCAATTGTTCTGTACACAAGGCAGTCATCAGCAAACAGTCTAGCTGTGCTGTTTATATTATCAGGGATGTCATTTACATATAAGAGAAAAAGTAATGGACCCAAGACAGTACCTTGTGGTACACCGGATAAAACCTGTTTAGAATCAGAGATTTCACCATTGCAGACAACACGCTGGATGCGGTTGTTGAGGAATGATGCAAACCAGGCCAGAAGATTTCCATCAATGCCATAGGCGGAAAGTTTGGATAACAGGCGCTGGTGTGGGACTTTATCAAAGGCTTTTGAGAAGTCAAGAATAGCCATAGAGACGTTACTGTTTTGGTCAATTTGTTTAGAGATATCATTTATTGTTAAGAGGAGTTGTGTTTCAGTCGATCTTTTTGCACGGAAGCCATGTTGTAAATCAGTTAAGATATTATGCTCATCAAGGAATTTCATCACATGTGAGTGGATTATATGCTCAAGGATTTTACTACAAACGCAGGTGAGGGAAATAGGTCTATAATTAGCTGGGTTTTGTTTATCAACTTTTTAAAAAACGCTACATATGTTTGCTTCTTTCCACTTGTTAAAGATAGTACCATTATCGACAGAGGTTTGAACTGTTGAAAGAGATCAGTTAGAATTTCATAGAGGTCATCAGCGTGTGTTTTTAGAAACCATGGTGGTATTTGGTCAGGACCTGAGGCTTTGTTGGGGTCTAGGTTATGCAGTTGCTTTTTGACACCTTCTGGGGTAATTATTAGTTGGTTTATTTTGCTGTTGGTTAGTGGTTTCGTTACAGGAATTTGGGAGGTGTTTTCTTCTGTAAAAACACTAAGAAACTGGTTATTTAGAATGTTAGCTTTAGTTTTACTGTCACTGCAGAGTTTACCATTATTTAGTAGATCAGACACACCTGCAGAGTTACTTCTTAATCTTTTAATATAGGACCAGAATGCCTTTGGGTTTTCGTTAAGTGAGTTTTTAAGTTTATCACAGATGAAGGTGTTTCTAGCTTCTTTGAGGTTTTATGGACAGCCTTTCTAATTCTAAAGTTTGTATAGGTAGTCCAGTCATTGGCTTGTTGATTAGTCTTAGCTTTTTTTAAACAGTTTATGTTTTTTCCTGCAGAGACGGCGTTGGATACGGGTAAAGCAGGGCAGATTTAGTTTAGTTGAGGTGAATTTGTGAGGTGTGTTTTTATCAATAATTTCCTGTGAATCTAGGCTGCGAATTCTTGGTTTGACCACGCTTGAGTTGAGAAGAGTACGTGGCGATATGATTCAGGTTTTTAAATTCTTAGCTGGTTGTGATGCTTTAATTTCCTGTTATTATTTGCATGTTTCAGCTAATCCTCATGAGACACGTGATAACAGTTTAAAGTTTACCAAAGAGTTCTCACGGATAGATATTCGGCGTTTTAGCTTTTCGCAAAGAGTTGTTAATGAGTGGAATGGTTTCCCCGAGTGGGTGGTTAGCTCCAATTCTGTTCACAATTTCAAAATCAACATTGATAAGTTCTTTACTAACTCTGGGCGTCTTTTATTCTATATATATATTTTTTTTTTTTGTTTTAGCGGTGGTGTTAGTGTGGGCTTTTTATGGGGTGACTAACCCTTCTTAGCCTGTAATCTTGTTATGTTATGTTATGTTTAGTTGCTCAAATCCAAGGAGAAAAGTCAGGAAGGTGAGTTTAATCTAAAATCCTACATGATTTGATAGGACTAGTTAAATTTAGATGAGGTTTTAAAAGGAATCTGAAAGGATCAGAATAGGAGCTCTTTCAAAGAGATATTCATTTTCCTTTGCTAGATAGGATTCTTTTGAAATCGAAAACGCATTGTCTGAAACTTGCTTGTGTTATGATAGTCAATGCATCCTTTTATCTTTCTGTAGTTGAGCGGCATCGAAAAATTGAGCAAATAGCAAAATAAACTAGATGAATAACCTTGGTAAACAAGGGCGACGGAAGATGCTTTAATCTGGGGGCACGGGATCTGAGGGGCACTTTCTGACTCGTATTTTCAAAGCATTAAGCACATACTGACATATAACGTATAGGGTCAACCTTGCACCCATCTCCCCACCCGAGAAATTGATAAACTTTTATCGGTCCGAAAATTACTAATGACTCATTTACCCTTCTTTTTGTAATTTCTATTTTAAAAATTCAAGATATTTTGATTCCAAATTTGGTAGAATAGAATAATTTCATACCAAAATCTACAAAAAAGAAACTTGTTATAAATCTTATGTCTTGAAATCAGGAAAAATTTAGACTTATAGATCATTATTAGCCAGTTGTATTGGTCATGAATCAGAGATGCCAATATTGTGTCCGACATAAACGACATTGCTATTCGCAGCGCCCTCTCTAAATATTTCTTAAATAGTGTACACGCTGTGTCACTCTTAAAGCATTCCCGAAATGAACTTCGCACGTACGTATGTAGCGACCATTTTTGTCACAGCGTCCATATTTGTCACAATTACCATCTTTTGTCACAGCATCGTCCACTTATGTTGCAAACGAGGTACCACTTTTGTCTTAAACAGCGCCCACTTTTGTCACAAATTTGCAGGTCACCACTTTGTTGCAGTATCGTCTACTTTTGTCACAAAGAAGGTCACCACTTTTGTCGCAACCACTTTTGTCAAAAAGTTAGCTTGGTTTGACAGTGCCGTTGGAAGGTATTTGATATTGAGGTCATGGGGCTGAGTTAGCATTTGCTGAAAGTTTATAGCGCGTTAGAGCTATCCGATCGCAAAGCGCGAGATTCCCGGCGTGGGGTCCAAGATCCTGCTTAAAGGCCACTGGTAGAGTCCAGAGGTGAAGCCCCGGGAAGGGTCCAGGGGCACCCCCGGAAGCTGGAGCATTTTCACCCTTTTGTGGTTCTAAAAATTATATCATTTAAAGGGGTATAGTAAGACAGACAGACATAAAGGTTTTTTTTTAAGGAATTTTCATGGTGGGCCTATTGGGTTGAGAGGCCCATAGAGGCAGAGGCGGCGGAAGATGTTTGAATCTGTAGGGCACAGGATCTGAGGAGCACTTTCCAACTGCCGTATGTTCAAAGCATGTAGTACAGCAGTATATCTTTATATGCCCCCCCCCCCCCACCCCACATGAACATTTTTAACTTGTATCAGTTCAAAAATTACTGGTGACCCATTTTCCCTTTTTATAATTTACAGTCTCAAATATTCAAGATATTTTTGTCAAAAATTCAGTACGTAGAACAAATTTACAAAAATTGGAAAATTGATAGATCATAGCCTAAGTCTTCAAATCGGAAGGATTTAGACTTATAGAACATGATTAGGCTTTGCCAATGGTCATCAATCTGAATATGTTTAATGTTTAAAATAATGTGAAAAAGTAAATAAAATGCCCTTAGATTATAAAGGGGGCCATCATTTTCTGTTGGTGAGAATAAATGTAACTCGTATACTTGTAGGCATATCTCAAATTCACAACCAGTCTTCAGCCTGAGCGAGTCAGTGGCAGAACCCAAATTAAACAGTTAACAGAAGAGCTCCACTCCCCCGAAGGAAAAACTCGTGGTTTTTTGCTTGATGTTTGTATTACTTTTTTATTCTGTCAACTGGTCAATAAAAAGATCAATTATGATAAAGGGACTTAAATATATTTTGATATAACACTTTCTTATCTGTGTAACATGTGTAAAGGGCACCTTTTAATCTTTGCAAAGAAGATGGGGAGAGTGCACGTCACTTTATGTCCTGACGGTGCAGCCCGGGTCCAAATAATAAGTTTTTTCCTGCATGGTCTATTTCAAAGATGTCCCACTAATTAAATGGGGTGGCTCACCCACTATTGAAAGACTCTATTTGAAAGAGTTTAACAAATTATAAGCTGGGAAAACAAAAGTAGGCAGAGGTAAAGGCCTTTTAAGTATGAAAAAGTCCAATACTAGTTGTTGGGCACCCAACTTTGTCTTTAGGGAAAATTTAGAAAAGTGTATGCGCGCAAAGCAATTTTAGTCCCTTTAGGAAAATATTTGTGTTACTTTCTTTAATAAAAAGATCAGATATATAGTCTTTGAGAAGAAGTTTTTAAATGTTTGAAAGGGCAGGTTCCTTCTCTTAAAAGGGCACTTAACCTCTTTGCACGGGCACTTTTTCTTCTCAAAAGGGCACTTTTCCCTCAGAAGAAGGGCACTTTTCCTCTCTGGAAAAGGGCAATTTTTAAACTTTTGAGGAAAATGGGGGGCACGTACCCCCGGTTCCGCCGCCTATGGGCAGAGTAGTAGAAAGCTGAGCGGGTAACGGAGTTTCCTCCCCTCCCTTCCTCCCCGAGAAAAGTTCACCTTCCTGGCTGCATACTTCCTGCTCGATTAGGAGGTAAATTTGGGAATTTTGTTTAAATTTGGCAACATTTCCCAAACGTTGAAGTAAAATTCCTGAAAATTGACTAAAACATTCGCGAAAATGAATAAATTTTCCCAAAAATTGAAAAAAATGCCCAAAAATGAAATAAATTTCCCGAAAATGGAAGAAAAATTTAAACAAATCGAAGAAAAATAGTTGGAAATGAAAAAAAGTCCCTGCAAAGTGAAGGAAATTTCGAGAAAAAAAAAAAAAAGGGGGAATTTTCCAAATATTACGGGAGATTTTCCGATTAGGAACAACATGAAGATTGATAGAAACTCAATTTAGCAGTTGGACTTTATTTCCGCTTGTAACTGGAATTTTTCGGGCTTTGCTTTCTCCGCTCCCATCCCGAAAACGAAGGAAATTTCCCGAAAATGAAAGAAAATGTTCCGAAAATCAAAGAAAACTGCCCGAAATGAAGAAAAGTTCCTAAAAGGTGAACAAAATTGAAGGGTATATTTCCGAAAATTGAAGATCAAAAAAAAGAATGCCCGAAAACTGCCCGGAAATGGAAATATATCCACAATTTGTTTCTCTGATACTAAGTTGAAATGCTTGTATTACTTTTAAAGTTTCTTCAACAAAAAAAATGTCGGGTTCTGAGGCAGCTCTATTAGGCTAAAGGCAGTCTTTAAATATTTGAAAGGGTATTAAGTTTTGAAAAAGGGGTGGTGGGGCGAGTCCCCGAATTCCACCGCCTTTGTCTCTGGTAAATCAATATGTTGGTTATCGTTCCGGATCCTTGTCTCCTGATCAAAACCGTAATTTTCTTCTACCAGGCTACTGTCTACTTAGTTAGGATTTTCATTACTTGAAATACATCCCACTTAGCCTATCAATGCAAGTAATTTCATTTATTTCCAACAGCGATGCAACCAATGAATAGCGCAACGTGCAAAACGTTTCTGCGTACGTTTCGAAAAGAAAAAATAACACGATTTTAACTGGACAATATCGCCGATCACGGTCTGACGGTACACATGTAGTAATAAAAAAACATTGGGCTTAGTGAATAAGCCCAGTTCATCTCCCAGTCTGAAGTCCTTAGTAATCTGGTAATACGTATGCAGTAGTATGGTGGGTCACCAGGCCGGGGAGCAGCTTTATTCTTTCTTTTTTTCCATTTGCAATGACGAAAGGCGAGAATAGGGCGGGACTTACGTGACTGCAGCTAGGGCTCCTGTACAACGCTATAGCTATGAAAATCGAAGAAAATTAATCGGAAATGAAAAAAGTTTCTGAAAATGAAAGACAATTCCCCGAAAAGTAAAGGGTATTTTTAGAAAATTTGAGATTTTTCGATAGGAACAACTTGGACGTTGATAGAAAGTGAATTTTCTGCTTGCAAGTGGGATTTTTTCGAGTCTTGTCACGCCCGTCCCCCCCTTTCTCCCCCCCCCCTCCCCTCCTCCAAAGCTCTAAGAAATTCGGTTACTAAGGCAGCTATACTAGGCTAACTGGCTAAAGGGCATTTTTTAACTTTGCAAAAAAAAAATATATAAATAATAATAATAGTGGGACAAGTCCCTGGGTTCCACCGCCTTTGGATGCTAGTGCATAATGCCTTTATGGCAGATTAATTAACAAGCCACTCACAAAAACAGGCTTATACCCACCCCAAAATATATGTTGAGCCACTACATCATTGATGTTCTTTGTTTTATTTGCAATGACGAAAGGCGAAAATACGGCATCATTTCAGGTCAGGCTCTTCTTTCTTACTCTATCCAAAGAGCTCTTTGCTCTATCATTTTTGCGATCAGACAGGTTAACAGGTGAATCATGTCTCTAGTTCCATTTCCGGCAGTCCGGTATCCATATTGGACAGTTGGCTTTGCGAGAGTCTTACGTGGATGTTTTCCCCGCGGATTTTTTAGTTACATAGGCGTGCATGATGGTAGAACAGAAGAACTCCCCCTCCCCTAATTTTCTGAAAAGCCAAAAATCGGCAAATTTTTGACAAAGTTCGGGCTAACCTTGTCCGAAAAGGGGAAGAAATGTTGTGCCATCTGCGCCCTAACTTTTTAATTGCTACCATTTTTAGTTTGACTATTCGGTGTGAGCTATTCCACTACCACGTGCACTGGAGTCGGCGTTGGCGTCGGATGAGTAGTTTCTTTACTCAGTTAAGCTTCTTTGTTATGATAACGACCAAAATAGCGATTAAAGTATTTGTCTGGCATGAAAAAAGTCAAACAGTAGAGCCCCTCGCCTCAAAATAATTCAAAATTAGCCTAATTGTCTTGCGCATGAAAAGAAATATAAACAATACAGAGGAAACAGAAAAGGCTGATTTTGCAGACAGTCCCATCTGATTTGTCTGTTTGTATGGAAAAATATAAAAGTCAGTCAATATGATTAAGCTGGCATGTGGTGGAATGGCAGATCCGGATTTCATGTGTGATTGCATGCGGTGTGGGATGGAATGTGGGGCAGAGGATGGATGGCAAGTGCGTTATCAGTGCCGAGGGGATTTGAATCATTTGCGATATCTAGTTTTTAATTCAAGCAATATTGTTTCACATAATTTTGCTTTAATATTGGGCCCATAAGATTTGTATTCGGAGCTCTTGTTGAGCCCCTGTCTGGATCTGCCTATGGACACCACATCAGTTCTACTGTTTTATCACTACAGGTTATTTTGAAATATTTAATAGGACTTTCAATATGATTTTGACCACATATATTGGTTTTTGCTCAGAGGGAAATTTGATCTAAATTTTCTTATTAACATTATCATATAACATTGCTTAGCAAAGTAATTGATCAAATAAAAAATTATAAGGGTTCCAGTTAGCGAAACCCCCGTAAGCTATAGAAATTCAGTATTTACCAGGCTAATTTCTTATTAAATGTATGCTGTAAATGACATATTTGTTTACATGTATCAACAGCAAAATTGCAAATGCGAAGTCCCACGATACTCTCAGATATTCATTATTTACCAAGGTCTTTCTGATCAACTATATGCTGCAAATGACATAATTTTTACAAGTATTAACAGCAGAATTGTATATGGGATCCCCAGAAATTCGGTATTTTACCAAGGTTATATTATAATATTACATTACATACTAAACATAACATACTTAAAATAACATAACATAATATAATATAATAATATATAGTATATTATATGTGATGCGATGTGATGCAATGTGATGCGATGCGATGCATGTGCATCGCCACCTTGCCACATAGCACCACACCACACCGCATCCGCACCGCACCACACCACATCCGCACCGCACCACACCACATCCGCACCGCACCACACCGCAATGCACCGCAACCCAACACAACGCATCGCACAACGCTGCACCGCAATGCAGCGCAATGCAGCGCAATGCAGCGCAATGCAGCGCAATGCAACGCACTGCACCGCACTGCACCATAGGCGACCTGAAATAAAGTGACCTGAAATAAGGTGACCTGAAATGATTTGGGGCAGTTTTTTTGTTGCGATTTTCAGTAAATTTTCTTCATTTTTTCTTCATTATTTGCAATATCCCTTATAATGTTTGGGGAACTTTTCATTCTCGTGCAATTTTTCCCTCCACGTCTCCACGGTCCCTGAATTCCGGCGCTTTCTTCCTATCAGCATTCTAGTTTTGGAAAGTATACAATTGGGAAACTGTTTAAATGAAATTAATTAATTTGGGGAAAATTGGTAAAACTAACGAAAATGTGCATATAATTTGAAAGGTATTGGGTAAAACTCTGAAAGTATAAGAGATGTTGGTAAAATTTTGCAACATTTGGCAAAAAAAATTAAGGAAATTTCCCGAAAATAAGGAATTTTTCCGAAAATGTAAAGAGTTGTCCCAATTATTCATCGCAATTTTTGCTTGTAATTGGGAAATTTTTGGGGTTCCTGCCCTTTCCTACGCCCATATTTGACAATGTATTTTATAAGACGTTTTGGCATCATTTGTCATAAGTGAGACGATGGAACGGGGCAGTGCATGGCATATACAGCTCGAGCATCCAAAAGGGAAATATGGTTTAGTGTTTATCTGTTTATGCAAAAGAATCGGGTCAATTTTGGTCATTATAGGCAAAGTACGCAGACATGTGTACAAATAAGTTGTGTGGAGTCAGGGCCGTAGCTAGCGATGGGAGGGGGTAGATAGCGATGGGAGGGTGAAGAGGAAGTGGGAAATTGTCCCCATAAATCTGCGGAAGTTTTGTCTAAATTACATTCTATTGACAGTAGGCCCTTTCCGATATGGAACAAACTTCCGATTATAAGCTTTGTGTGGAAGAAAGCACTACAAAGTACAATTTTAAAAGTGTAATTATTTATCAAAAATGTATCTTATGATAAGAGAAATCTAATATCAGTGATCTCGGATTGGAGATCACGCGCTAATAAAGTAAAAACGGATATATGCCACTCACAGGCGAACATCCAGGGGAGTGGATACATTTCCTCCATTTGTTTGACAAGGGGAATGGTCCATGGAACCATCCCCTTGTTACATGTATTCCTGGAAATCCAAGGAACTCTCTGTTCAGAAACTCATAGGCCTACATGTATCTGTTCATTATTGAAAACCTCCATACACACATTTGCGGCATTAGCATTGCCCCCATACCACAAAATCTGTGCTAGCTTCGGCCCTGTGTGGGGTGAGTCCAATGTTGAAGAGTTTTGATTCAAAATCAAAGATTGTTGGTCCAAAGGTGAAGACTTTTGGTTCAAAGTTGAAAGTTTGTTTTAGTAAATTTTAAATAGGTTGTCCAAAATTATCATGTCAGATTGAGACTGTGACTGATTAATGAAGCAAGATCTTGTCAAGATATATCTGTATATACAACAAATTTTAGTATACTCTATTAGAATATCCCATTGATGATGTTGCTTGATATTGAATCATTCCGAATCAGGGTAAAAACTTCGCAAAAAGATACTGCTGTACATAAGCTTGGAAGTTTTGAGTATCTACCAGTCTATAGTAACATATAGGGATACATCGGGCTGTTGAGCCAAAAGGGTGCGCGATATCTTTTAATATTGAGACTAAAATAATAATAAAAGTATTTGGCAAAATAGGTAGTAAAAGATTGTTGTCTAATTATTGCATAACCCTCCTTATAGTTCCATCATTGCTTAATAAGATCCCTAGTAGCGCCGCTACGGAGTTAATTTCCTTACGAGATCGCTTTTACGCCCCGGAAAAATGTTATACGGGTGACACATTTTGTCCGATCTATAGGCGTTTGTCCCCTCCCCCTCCCAAACTGAAGATACGCATTATTAAGCTTCCCCTCTATTTCCCCTGGCATTAAAACCTAGGCACCGCATCATATTAGAATACACCCCTGGTTTCTTTTGTTGAACATCATACCACGTCATCTTCAGACTTTTTAATACTTTCCTCCCAATCAATAGCAAATGGATGACAATGCGATGATTCTCACCTCTATATTAATAGCTCCATGTTTTCACGAATATCACCTTCCATTTGTTGTGGACACTTGTTTAACACTTTCATCTTTTTTCCCAGTTATCCATCATTATCTGATTACAGAAAGACTGTGTGATGAGCAAAATCTACCAAAAATCAATCCATACCCAATTTAACCCCAATTCAGTAAGTGATTTTTTTTCTTCAATACTACTCCGCTACTCCGCTTACCACTTTACAGGGACCGCGGAGACAGAATATGTTTTGCCCAAAAAATATGGCCTGAGAGGATTTCACCTTTCGGGTTTTCCCAGTCTGCCAGTTGAGAGGTTAATTTGGGAAATTATTCATGTAAAATTAAAACACATTTTGGTAAAATTAAAGAAAACTTTGGTATAATTATTTGAAATTCTGGTCAAATTTGTAAACAAATTCCTCAAATTGACAATAATTTCGACAAAATCGAATAAAATTGCCTAAAAATGAAAGAAATTTTGAAAATTGAAGAAACTTGCAAAAAATGAACAAAATTCCCCTTAAATTGACAAAAACTCACCAGAATTTTAAGCCTCGCCGAAATTGAACAAAATTTGTCGAAAATCAAAGAAAATTTCCCGAAACTTGAGGGTAAAATTGAAAGAAAATTTGGTAAAATCAATTGAAATTTTGGTCAAATAAGTCAGCAACTTTCCGAAAATTGGCAAAATTTTATGACAACCGAAATAATTACCTAAAACTGAAGGAAATTTTCCGAAAATTGCCCCAAAATGGACGAAATTTGCCAAAATTTTCAAACATTATTTACCAGTTATAAAGAAAGTGCCCCAAATTTCCTGAATCTTGCGCAAAAGGAAACAAAATTTTCCTTAAAGGAAGAAACAATTCACTGAAATTTTAAGGAAAGTGCACGAAAATGAACGAAATTTTCCGAAAATGAACTAATGTCCCGAAAATTGAAGATTTTCCGATTAGCAGCAACATCAGTGATGGAACTTAAATTACCAGTCTGCTAGTGCAATTTTCCCGCTTGTCCGCTTGTAACCGGAATTTGTTGTTTTTTTTTGTGCTCACTTTTCCCATGAGAGGTGACCCTTTCCTACGCCCCTGCCTAACACTGTATGTACCAATGTGGTTGGGAGTTAGTGTACAGGGCTTAATATGAATTTTCGTCATTTATTTAATTTTCAGCCACTAACTTCAATAATTGCTCCGCTGTTCCTGGTTTAATCAAATTGTCCTAAAATTTAGCGGTGATTCAGTTACGTAACTACCAGGAAATTAGGGTTGAGGTCAGGCCCGATAGTTCAGAAATGAGGTTATGAAGATCCCCCAAACCCCTCACTCTTTAAAACTTCACGATTGGACGCTGCGGACTGCCTTTGTCACTGGGCAAAATATCGGCATTAAATGCCAATGAATTTGTGGGAGAGGAAGGGGAAGGGGGAGGGGGGTTGTTTATTTACATTATTCTTTGGCAGATAAATTTGCAACATACTGGCATATTATGTTGGTGTCAATGACTCTAGTTTGCTTCTGTTGGTTTTCTTTTTGCAAGGTCATTTTGACAGGCATTCTTATGTTTAAACTTTACTTGATAGTGGAAGAGTATCTTCACCTGTGGGTCTGGGGGTCAGAGTCCCCAAAGTTAGGTTCATTGTTTCAGTCAAGATGCACATCCTAACTCCAGAAATATCAAGGCATAAAACGTTCAAAATCAGTGAGTTGAATAATTTTTCACAAACTATGCACTTCCTTTTTAAACTCCCATGCAAATGCGAAGAAGGGAAAAGCCTCTCCTTTCCCAGGATCTATGGCTAAATAAAGCAGTGTTCATCCAAGTTAAAACGAGATCTACGAAAAGGAAACATTTACCAATGACTTAATGATGAGTTCAGTGGTCAATGAAGAGGATTAAAAACCAAAATGTTGAACAAACTATTTCAATATCTTTAGTATATTAAGGAGATATTAAAGTAAAGGTATACAGAAAGGATTTTGTATGAAAAAGCATTCCATTATGGGCGGAACAGCTTTTAAATGGTCACAACTTTTGTTCTATCATGCATGAGGTTTGCTACTCTTTGTGCAAAACTTGCAGACGTTATTCTTCTCACTCTAGCTGTAGGCTTTTGTAGATATCAACTATAATATAAATTAGAATGGGAACTTTTAGCAAAAAGAGACTAAGGTGCGGTGGGGAGGGTAAATGTGGTCTACGCCTACATATGGTCTTTAACAGATGTATGAACAGGAATACATCTAAAATTAACTATAGCCAATTTTTTCATTCCATATTTGAGGGAAGGACCAACAAACTAGGAGTTACAGGATTAGTTTGTTTGATGAGGGCTTAACGGCACCACGACAACGAGGGTCAAATTGTGACTGAGAGATTAGATTATTTTAGAAGTAGGAAGGAAATAAAACAGGGGGAGTATGAGAAAACATGAGAAAGTCAGAAAGCTGGGATTGAGAGAGGAGGTGCATGGGTACAAAATAGAAGAGAAGGGGGGTGGGGGGAGAACTAAAGTCAGGAAGCTGGGATCGAGAAAGGTGCATGGGTGAAGAAAAAAAAGTAGAGGGGGGAGGAAGGTTTGGTTTGTTGATGTTTAATGGCACTGCAACAGTCAGAGTCAAATATGCCAAGAGGGTGGCAATAAATTATGGTGTAAGAGTAAGGATAGTGAGGAGATGGAAGGTTTGTAAGGGAGATCAAGGAGAAAAGCTGAATGTGGGAGAAAAAGTTAGGTAAAAAGAAAGGAGTGTGTAAGGTTAGGCGTAGAAGGGGAGGAGATTGTATGTGGTGGAAGAAGTAGAGTGGAAGAGCGGGGAGGAAGAGGACTAAATATGGCTGTAGATGAAGGAAGGAAATCATTTTATCCAGAGGGTTTTTCTGGAAGAACTCAGCAAATGACTTGTGGGGAGCGAGGGAAGCTCTGGGAAGGTTGTACAGGGGGCACCCAAGGGGAACATGATGGACTGTGAGGGTGCAATGGCAATTGTTGCAGAGGGGTTGGGGGAGCCAATAAGGAGGTGGGAGTGAGTTAGTTCAGTGGTCAAGCGAACTTATCTTATATAAAAGAGGACTTTAAAAGACACAAAATGGTGAAGGGAGAATTTAAATATCTTATCCATTGAGATATTTAAGTTTAAAGTTTGGTATCATTTATGTATAAATGACTGAAATCAAATTAGCCATGATGTCAAAACTTAAGAATCCTCAGTCTTGATGTATTCTATCATATTTTGTCCTGCAATTTTGCATGTTAGGAAAGAAATAAAACAAAATATAGTAAAGGTAATACCTTATCTAAATTTAAAAACTCTTTCTTATCTGTGTAGAAATGACTGGTGTACTAAGTCTACTATGAATGGTTGGCACCTTCATCCTCACATTTTTAGCAATTGTTAATGTATTTTAAAGAAAATGAAATTTACCTTTATACTATTTGAATTATTTTTCCTCTTAACTTTCTTCAGGTGGTAAATTATGAATAATCTTACTAGATACATTAACATATCTTTATAAAATAATGAAACAAACAACACATTTTTTGGTTTGGCTTTTTATCTATTAAGAACATTTCATTCTTGTTTTGTTTTCCACATATTAATACTTTAATTTTCTTGAAAATAAGATGGTGATTTACCAAAATCAACATGTCCTATATTCACAGAGAAAATATCTTATCTCAAGAATATCTTTATTCCAATTTCAAGAATAGTGTTCTTTGTTTTGCTGTCTGTGACAATAATTTTAGCACATACATTATACAACAAAATTGTAATAACATACTTTACACTCAGGATACTATGCCATTCACAGGGTAAATAAACAGTTCTCTTCAAATAATCAATTTGATCCCCTATAACCTTAATGAGCCACCACTAAAACCCATGGTGCAAACACAAGCTGTCTCAGTCATCTTTCTTGAATGTGATCTTCAACTTGTTGCTTCCAAGTAAAAAGTAATCAAGCCTGATACAAACCTGATTTCACATATGATAGAAGATTAAAAACTAACTACTAAAAGTATCAAGTCAACATCTTATTCCTATTTAAAGTTATTCGCATTTGAACACATGGAGGCTGCCATTTTGTTAAATTCTGTAGTAAAATCTTGTGTATAGTGGAGTTTTTATTCCATAATGTTATGATACAAAGTTTTAACAGCATATTTTAATAATTCCATGTGTAGACAAAAATGTCCTTGATCCTTACAAAAGGAAAACAGTTTTCATAAGCTAGAAAACTTGAGATAAAATACAAAGAAATTAAAGGCATTTCAAAATCCTACTGTACTGATGACATCATTTCCTGTAAGTTTTAAATTAAAAATGGCAGTTCCTGACGACGACGAGTGAAGACACAATTACAATGACAGGGTCGTCGCCTGCGTATACGGTAATGATAGTAACAATGCTATCACGAAACGCTTAATACAACCCGGACGAGAACACATGTACGACGTATGGACAGACATAACATCGACAGCCAAATCAATGTCCACGGCCTTTGATAACCAGTTATAGTACACTGGCGTGTCTACTCAACGCAGGCTTGAACCCAGGGCCCCGTGGTTCGTAGACAGGTATGATAACCGCTACACCACAGTAGGTAGATCGGCAGTTCTTATTGTAGTAACTTTTAATAAATGAAATTTTTGTAATAATTACAAACAATATGTTATATATAGATTGCTTGGGAGGCATGAAACATGGTCAGAAGATTTGTTATTTTCAATTCTAACATATGAAATAAGAATTATGTCTGACTTTGTTTCCTTTAACAATTAAAGCAGCTAGTTCCAAATTACAGAAACGTGGGTTATGTCTGTCAGGTCTTTATGACATTTAGAGTTCTTGTAGAGCTAAAAATGACATTGTTCTGTGTTTAAGGACAGCCTAGAAACCACATGTCATCTTGAACTGCTACAATAATTGTGTTTAAAAAAATGCTAAATAAAATATAAAAGGAAAATCACATTCCTTGTCCCCATTAACAACTACATAATAAATGCAAACTTCACTCTTTGCACAGTTTATTGGTGATAGTTCATATTTTGATAGTTACAAATACATAACAATTTTTTTGATATTTAAAATGTTTGTAGCACAAAAGATGTCATGCTATTAGGAATCTTGCTTTGTGCAAAATACAATAACAAGGAAAATGAGCCATATCACAAAATACATGACACACAATGCTGAAATAGGAGAGTAAAATGCCCAGTCTAAGATTTCAAGATTAACACCCGATTATTCAAGCGTGGTGTTCATCAACAACCTACACCCCAAAGCCCTTCTTTATTCCTATATGTTCCGTTCGCTTCTTCCAAAAACAAAGGCTATCATTTAGTACTTACATTACATTGATGTCAATCTAAACCATGACATCAAGGGAGCACGATTTGTCATACATCTGGCAAGTTTTTTGAGCAAGTACGTTTTTCAATTTGAAGGTGGTATCTGTATCAGTTTGGATTTTAGTACCACTCCTTTCCCAGCATTATGATTTATATTCAATGGTGTTTTTATTTCACTATACTCATGAACATATCTGGTTAACTTTGAAAGGAAAACACAGAAACAGCTAGTCATATCCACACAGACAAAAGGGAAAAAGAGATGGCAAAATGTGAACTGATGATTAAATAATATCAAGTAAAAATAATGCTCTAATTTCCCAAGCAAAGAGTGGCAAGATAGGTAATGAAAAACAACACACACACCACCCTGATAGCTTACAGCGAATTGGGCACAGTCAAACCTTTAAAAGATAAGTTTAGTGGTCAAGCAAGGTCATCTTATATGAAAGAGGACTTTAAAAGAGACAAAATGATGAAGAAACCATTCAAAAATCTTATTCTGTTAAGGAGATATTTAAGTTTGTTATCATTTGTGTAAAAACGACTATTTGTGATGTGACTGCCTTAAGATTCCTCAAAGCCTTTATGTATTCTATCATATTGTATCCTTCGATTTTGTGGCTTACAAACCATTGGATATGTCAGAAAAGTAGTAAACCAGAACCTTGCAAGGATTTTAATTTACAACCTAAAGAAAGTTAGAGGAAAAATAATTGAAATAGGAAAAAAGTTTAATACATTTTCTTTAAAATACATTTATTATTGAGAATGTGAGGATAAGGGCACCGACCTTCCATAGTAGACTTGACTACACCAGTCATTTCTACAAAGGTAAGATTTAAAACTCTAATATCTCCTTAACGGAATAAGATTTTTGAATGCTTTCTGCACTGTTTTGTTTCTTTTGAAGTTCTCTTTCATATAAGATGGACTTGCTTGACCCATGAACTAATCCTTTAATTCTTCTGTGTCTAAATCTTGCAAGCAATCGCTCAAAGTGATAAACAAAGAAAACACTTCAAGACATGTTATGCCAACTATTGCTTTCTTGTTTTAAAATGGATGAAAATCATAACTAAAAGCAAAAGGTAAACACCTGGCCATTTCAACGGCATTTGAATTTTCAAGTGTAAGTACAAAGAAAATATACAAATTTGTTAAATGATTACACTACAGTAACTAAATCCAGAGACCAGTGTCCAAAGTTGCAATATGGACCATAGTGAACAGAGCTGCAGTATTGACCAGTGTGGCAGCATTGACCAGTGTGGCAGTGTACACAGTTGCAATATGGACCATAGTGAACAGAGCTGCAGTATTGACCAGTGTGGCAGCATTGACCAGTGTGGCAGTGTACACAGTTGCAATATGGACAAGAGTGAAATTGACCAAAGTACTAGAGCAGTTCCCTCTGGTTTGGCACCAATATTTGATTCAGAGAACTGGTGTCCTTCAATTGACAGAATACAACTAATATCATGATGCCCTTTGAAATATAAAAAAACTGCCGTAGTCCTACGTTCGTATCCCGGTGGGTCTGCAACCAGTGAGTTTACAACTGGTTATCAAAGGCCGTGGCCGTTTTGATATAATATCCAGCGCTGGATGTTTTCGGGACGTTAAAACTTTGCTATGCTATGCTAATTGTTACGTTAATAACCATCAGAGAAACATAAATAATGCAATGAAAAATGGACTAAATTATACATAGATGTTATTTTATTTTTGGTTATAGCTCTAGTAGCACTTTCAGGAAGTCACACACTAACTTTGTTATAGGCACTTCTAGTAAAGTCAAACCCTGTTTATTTGCATGTTGTAAAAAATTTCAAAGAATACGTGTGTTGTTTTGTTGACTAGAGGCACGCACGACAAGTTTTTGGTGATACTTTCTTTTTTCTTATACACTTTTTTCTCTACAAAAGATTCTTGATTTGTTTGTACATTAAACATTTACCTGCAAAGATTGGCATATGGGCATACAATATGGCATTTCTCATTTCTGAAATTCTTTCCACCTAGAATGTAATTTAAAAATTAATCCTTTCCAGAGCCATGAAGGTACATAGGTTTTGGTGCTTATCTCCAGTTTCTTTGTGGTTCGGGGATGGAGAAAAGGGTAGAAAAGGGAAGGGGGGGGGGGGTGCTTAGTTACACAGCACAGGACTCAATACCTTTGGAATAAGAGATTCAGCTCTCACAACTTTACTTCTCTGTTGAACATGCAAGATGCCCATTTAACTACTATATCATAATTACACTTTTTTTACATTTTCATTAATAGCACCATAGATGTAGTTTGCCTTACTGGTAAAATATTTCCCATTTCTCATACCTATTTTTTTTTCAATCACAGCTACTAACGAAATTGACTTTGGATTCATTTAAAATGCAAATTCAAAATATGACAAACTTAATCATTGGACGGAAAACTAACATCACATATCTCACAGCATAATATTTTTCACTGAAAGACACTATGCAATGATTGACTATAGTTCCCAGGGACTTGAGAAGATTGACAGTTCGTTAAGCTGGTTGCACAAATGGTATAAACTCTTTGTATATGATTGTTGAATAGTACTCCATAGGGCTCAGGTATCATAATCATATTCTCAAAATTGCCAACAGTATACTTTGTAACCAATAATCCATAATCTATCTATATCTGGAAGTACTTAAAAAGGACTAACACTAATATGAAGCAATGACAAATCCACAAACAAAGAACCCTGTCCACATTTTGAGGGAACAAATGTGATGACAAAGTAGCTGCTATTTGAAGTCAAGAATTTTTCTGTTGTAATTTAACTACTTAAAAGCCAACAAATATTGTCAGGTATTAAACTTACTTTAAGTCTAATTAATTTTGTAATACAAGCAACTTCACAATAATAAAACTGGCAGATTGGAAATTCTGACCGATTGTTCAAAGAATGTTATCAAACAGTTAGGAGTCCCATACATATGTGTGTTTACATTCAACATGCAAGTGAGTTTTACTTCCTTTTCCTCTTTTTATAAGTTAAAGGTATCACAATAAGTTATCTACTCCCTGCAGAAATGCATCCTGAGGATGGACAAGACAAAGCTTTTACTATATTTTCCATTCATCGTTGCTACCTCCTGAAGTGTCTTATTGTGACAGCCTTATTAATAAACAAATGACAATGTGAACATGTAAAAGCACTTTGTGAAACCAAGTGCAATGATGCCATTTTAGGGCTGAATATAGGGCAATTGGCTTCAAAGATCAGCATATGTTATCATATTGTTTGTATGGCTGATATTAAAATGCTACACAAATGATGTGAGTGAAAATATCAGTTAATAACAATTTTGTGGATATAAACAAAGATTATTTTTGGCATTAAAATTGTTTGAATTTAGACTTTTGTGCTGAGTCTAAGTCATCATTATGATGTCATTGCAGCACTTCCTGTACTAATCTTTATGTATTTCTTTGAAAATTAATCAAAATTAATTCAAATATAAGTAAGTTACAAGAACAGATTAAAAAACATTGTAAATTCTATTCTACACTATTTTTAATGATTTTTAAAGAAACATTTTTCCCAATCATTTGACAAATATTAAATCAATATTTATAGAAATACATAAAGAATAGTACAGAAGTGCTGTGATGACATCATAATGATGACTTAGACTCAGACCAACAATATCTTTTATGCAGACAAAAATACAATTTAATAACTTCTTGTAGGAATAAGATATTAAGTAGGAATAAGATATTAAGTTGGTTTTTTCACCAATCTATTTCTTTTATTGTCCTCTATCAAATATAGTAAAATGAAATTCCAGAGGAATATTTCTTTCAATAAACAAAAATCCAAACAGCTGAATCTATTTCTTTACGAGTTAATCCATTGTTATTCTATCACTACAGAAAAACCTAGTATAAATAAGTGATCAAATTACCTTTGACAAGAAATGAAGAGTTGCTCTAAATGCCTAATCCTGAAACAAAAGCTAATTATCAAACATTGGCTCAATCCATATAAACAAAGGACATTAATCTCTCCCTTATCTTCAACTCATATTCACTTTAACCAAACATCTTATCCAGGGGCGTAAATACAAGGAAGGGGGAGGGGGAGGGGGAAGTATCACACACCCTTAATTTTGAGACTCGTGGGTAAAATTTGAGATTAGTCGGTAAATCTAGTATCAGGTCCAGACAAATCGGTAAAAATATCATTTTAGTTAACTTTTTTAGGCAGGGAGGCAGTTTTTTTTTTCTTTCAAATGGGATGCTAATTTGAAGATGTCGGTAAATCTGATACTTTACACCCCCCTCCCATTCAAATTGGCCCACTGACACCACTGATCTTATCCTTACACTGACACATACACAATGACACATTGTCATTTTCTTGTAATTATGGCAATAAAAATGACCAGCCTTTTTAGGTGAAACACACAGATAAAATAATTCCAACATTCTTCCTAATTGAAGAAATTTCATTCAAAATTTCGGATGGACTCAAATGTTTAATTCTGTTACCCTGTTATATTGCAATCAATTTTGATGTACCATATTCGACGTATTAAGCACCCCTGCTCTGATTAGCGCCCACCCAACATTTTTGACTGATAACATAATTTTTTTGATTAACTTGAAGAATTGAATTAAGTTAATTGTTACATTATTTGCTTATTTTGCATCTTGACACACACGATGTCTTTGTGGTGGTTATGGTGGGGCTAGTATAGAACCAGTTCAAACAATGTAGTCCTAATAGCACACTGTGTGTGGCCCGGAGAATGGGCACTTCTAAGGAAGAAACTTTGGCCCTAAAAAGTCATGCAAATTTATTTTCGCAAGTGCCCTTAGCGCTTATTACGTCGAATACGGTAATTCATTTTTCAGTTTAATCCAAATTGTATAAAAACTGAATTGAACTTGATGACAACCTTACTGTACAATTGAGCTAAAGTTCAAAGCAAATCTAGTCTGAACTGATAATGTTCTTTGCTAAAATTTTCAAAAAGATGAACTGCAATTTATCAGTTGTAAAACACAAATCAGTTTTTCTTAAGAAAACAACAATAAGAAACGAAAGTGTTTTGGATTATTCAAATCATGAATGGACATCCACTTGATGTCTGCAGTCCATCATTTACATTCAAGTTCTTTCAAGTGTAGAAATCACCCATGTGGCAGTGTTGTAAAGCTTTGGCTCCCAATCCAGCATCCTGGGTCCAAATCATAGTAGGTCTCCAGTGCTCCACAACTGGTTAATAAAATGGCTGTGGGTGTCTTCAGCATCCCATTTTCAATTCCCAGTAGGTCTCCAGTGCTCCACAACTGATTAATAAAACGGCTGTGGGTGTCTGGATGGAAATACTCCAATGGACTTCTGTCAGGATGTTATAAATTGAGTAAACCTAAACCTAACTGCCTACACCAAGGACAGAATTAACTGGCAATGCTGATTTAACATTATCTTGTGGGGAGTTAAGAGCTATCATAAAAGGACTATACAATTCCTTATCTTGATATAAAAGGAGCATATGCATAGATTTCATAATTATAATTATATATATATATATATATATATATATATTAATATATATATATATAAATATGTGTGTATATATATATATATATATATATATATATATATATATACATACATATATAAATATGTATATATATATATATATATATATATATATATATATATATATATATATATATATATATATATATATATATATATATATATATATATGACAGCATCATTTCTGTCACCTATCAATAAGGACATATCATAGCAATTACAATTCAGCAAGAATATTAAGGACTCTTTTGAAAGCTGTTTTGTCTCCACAGCCATTACAAACATGTTTCTGTTTATTATTTTTAAGTATCCTTGAGTTTTGTTTCTGACATTAGAAACATAACTTAAAATAGAAAATAAGAGAGCATCATAAAGTCATCCTAGCAACAATTTGCAAGAACAATAAACTCCTAAATAACAAAGGTGGAAAAGTTGAGAGGTTTGATAGTCAATACTGCAGATTACTTCGATATACTTTCATTGCTATAAATTAAAACAATCTCTGATCACATTTTCACTTTGACTTCCTTTCACATTTTCATTATTTCTGTTAAATTGATGATCACTGCAGACACTAGAAATTTTTGTGGATATTCTTTTTAGGAAGATTAAAGCTTAAATACTAAAGAGCACAAGCCTTTCTACATCATTATGATCATCAGCATGATATATCAACCTATATATGTAAACCATGTGAATGAATGCTTGCATTGAGCAACGGGCATATTTTGTGTCCTTTTTAAACAAGATGACACTCATATCGAGGGCAACTAGAGTAAAATCTATCCACAAAGACTCAAAACAGATATGCTTAATCTCAAACAATCAACATTTTATGGATCAAAAGAATGGGGATGGGGGGAGAAAAGAATGGGGATGGGGGTGGGGGAAACAATGAAGCCATTGTTTCCTTCTTATTTTGTGAGCAGCTATATCAGTTTAAATTTGATTAAAATCTTCCTCATACCTGCCAACATGCTTTCTTACCCAACCCGAAAAACCTTCCAACTAGATTATCATCAAGTTGCACTGTTCTTTTTATTTATAATAATTACATGAATATGCATAAAATCTTAACAAAAGGGAAATAAAGATAAACAAGGGTTAAATGGATAGTCATAGAAAATACAGAGATGCCAATAAGTAACCTTTTAGGTGTCACACAAGCTTTTCATATCACTTACACCTTACACATAAGGCATATTCATGAAAGAGGTATAAGTAAATCGACAGTATCGCTTCAAAACCATCCATGGTGAGACTGGTGTCTGAAAAGTTACGTACGTGGACTAATGGATACCCCACTCACGATGACTTGGACACGGTGATGACGTTATTTTGTCCAAATTCTGAATCTACTGTGGGCTGTAAATAGAAAATCAGAGTATGGTATTAAGATATGTATGTACAAAATACAAAAACACATATTTCAAAATTGGCATATTACATAACTTTATTAAGCAAGCTCTTTTTTTTTGTTAGTTTTATGCATTAAATAAAAGCAATGTTTTACAGCATGAAACCCAAACTTGACAGAAATTATGCATTTAACTGAATATGATTTCAGATGATTTTCTTTTATATAGTCAAGTTTTCACTACCTCAGCTGCTGTTCTTCAACCAATCGTGGCAGAGGATAGAAAAAGTAAATATGAAGAACTCTTTGAACTGATGTGACAACAACTTTGTGTACTTTCTTGAATAATTGCTGAAAGCTTTACAATTTTCAATCAATTTTGAGGGCATTTAAGACCTAAAATAATAATTATTTTTGTTGGATTTGACAACAATCTCTGCAATATTGCCTCTACGTGTCTTCATTTGAAATAAAAGCACTTTTAGAAAAGCTGATCTTACACTAAGCAAATCCGAGTACAACAAATGAGTGGAAAAATTAAGAACATCTTAAGTTATACGAGAATCAGAATTTACTGACCAAGCAATATATTTAGTTGCATGATATTTTACCTTTGATCTACCATTTCTTTCATCAAATATTGAGCAGCACTAATTATATAATCAATTGGAAGTAGCTTGAGTGGATACAAATTTCTAGCATTATACTGCATGACTTCATGTAAAACCACAACTTCAATGATATGTCTAATTGCTCCCCAAATTTGTGCTTGTGTCCACTGCATACCCCAAATGAAAAACCAGCATTAAAAAATGTCACAGATGACTGATTTCAAACATGTTCCATCCTTTTGGATTGAAAACTGGTTATCAAAGGCCGTGGCATTACAAAATGTCACAGATGACTGTGTTTTCAAAATTGTTCCATAGCATTTGTACTATTGATTTTGTGGTTGTCATTGAGTTCAAACCCTCATTGATTTTGTAGGAGAACCCTCATACTTTTGTTTGCTGAAGATGGATCCATTTACATGACCAATGAGTCAAGAGGGTAAAGATTGTTATGCCCATAACAGTTTCTCTAACTTTATGCCCGATTTTCATTCAACTTTGGGATGAAAGCTGACTGCATAGAACCATAAAATTATGCAGATGACCCTTTTCTTTGCTTTTTTGATTTTGTTCAAAGTTCCTCCTTTTTCAGGGTTGGAAAATATCCTCTCTCCTCATTTAGAATTGAGACCCACATTTTAGGTACTAGACATCATCTATTACTTAAGGTGATTTCAATATACAATTAAAATTTGAAACTGTAAGATCAAAATCTATCTATAATTTCAAGCCATTTGGGGCATCAACAACGTGAAACATTAGAAGATTCCCTGGGGCTTTTTCCCGTGGACCCCATTCGACAGAAATATTGTTTCAAAATTAAAGTTGTTCTGTTAATGAATTATATGTGTATGTGGGCCAGATATTGTCAAAAGGTGAAAGAGTGTTTTGACTGAGTAAGGTTGCGCTCTTTTTGCAGAATGTTTCATTAAAGTTTTGTAAAAACAAATGGCTCTAATTGCTCTTTCTAAATTGTTGAATACTTTTCTACTTTCAATACTAAGTGCAAAATGTTTACATGATACATCAATTCAATAGTGCATACATATAACAACATTACATATTTATTTGAATAAAAACATAAATGGCATCCTTCAAACAAAATATTATTTAATATGATTTTAAAATAGAATTCAAAACCGCATGACTTTTTTTAGGCAGAAGCAGTTTGAAAGTGGTAAAGAACTTAGTTTATGTGTTTTCCAAACGAGTGCTTGCATCAAACCAAAATTGATGGTATACTTTATAAATATTACATTGAATTTTCTTCAAACCACAGGCTTTTTGATTAAATTGAACTTTCATATTGCTTTTGGCCAAACAATATATACTTTTATCTATACATGAAGTATACTGTTAAACATTAAACCATGTCAAAAATATTTTGGGTGCAGATAATTTACCTGAATAAGTTATTTAAGTTTTATTTACAAAAATTTGTTCAATTTGTGTACATCTCCCCAAAATAGTGATGATCTTTCTGTACTTATTTCTCACTCTTGTAGCCCCCTCTGATTTCCTTATCTTGCCTAAACCCATGTTTTGATTTTACTCAAATGGCAAGTTCCATCAGTGTTTGGGGTGGGGACTTTTGGAGAGGGGGACTTCCTCCACACCCATCCCATATACGTATGCCCCTGAATATACCTGGAACTACCAATAGTAACTGCATGTTTCAAGAGCTTCCTGCATAGACATTGGGTTAAAAGGTTTCATCAGCTTAGCTTTAAGACTGCTCAGGATTTTGAGTATGGTAAATGCAACACTTATCTAATCTAAGAAGCAATCAAAACAAAGCTACTGTTTAACACAGCACACTGCAAGCACAGATAACCTACATTTTAAAACAAAACATGACAATGAGACCACATTATGTATCACACATTTTGCACAACACATGATTGACATGGTGAACTATGAACCCAAACAATCACAACTGAGCATAATAATTTAAATTGCAGTATGGATTACCAAAATCACTCAAATGAACATTCATACTAAGAACATAACAAGCCTCTTATTCAGCTCATTTACCAAATCTTACCCAAATTACATCATGTGTGACATAATGACATATAGAGGGATTTCATCACATGACTCTTAACTCCACCAGAAGCCATTTTGTAGGTCTACACATTAACATGGTACAATCGACAATGCAAACACTCTTTACGATACAAAGATGTAGAATGGAATCCAAACCTGAAAATACTTTTGAGTCTCGTCACAACTAAACAAATCATTCTGCTTTGACAGAAACGTTCTTGCTGTCAGTCATAATGCTAAAACTGTATTTTGCTAATATTTTGATACTTTATGGCTTGCAACCATTGTATATGTTAGCAGATGAGGAATTTAGTCTCAAGAGGTGACTATAATTTACCTTCTGATAAAAAGTGTTTAAACAAATATTTACAATTAGGAAGAATGTTGTATTAATTTTCATTAAAACACATTAGCCAATCTGGTCCACGCTCCCGATCAGGAGATCTCCTGATTGGGAGATCGAGACATGTCCAGTGACCATAATTTAAAATGTTGCTAACAAGTTCAGCCGTCAAAATTTGTTTGCTTTTCAAATTCTGTTATTCCAAAGTTGTATACTTTGCAAATGATTTTGAATTTAATATTTCTGTAATCATTTGAGCTTTTGCTGGTGACAATTATGTTCAAATCTGCTCTTCAGGAGTTATTGAAATATCTTTTGAAAGATTATTCAAATTCCCTGGTAAAAGTAAAATTTGCATTGGTGAAAATGAAGAAAATATTTTCATTGTTCTGTTGCACCAATAAACCTATTTACCTTTTACAATAAACCTGTTTACCCATATGTATTCTTTAAAGAGATTTGAATTTGGAAAGATGCATTGTGGGTTATAATGACAATAATCTCCCGATTGGGAGAACTCCTGTTTGGGGCGTGGACCGAAATGTTAGCAATTGGTAGAAAAATAATGGTGTGACATCACTCTCCCATGGTACAGTTTCTACGCCATTATTTTTCTCAAACAAACACAGGATATCTTTGAAGCTAAATAAGTCCTAAATGGAATTGTGTAAATGTTTTTAGGATCCTCCACAATTGGAAACTGAACAACAACCTCACTGGGTTAACAACGTTGAGCTGGCAATGTTTCTGAATTTTGATCGGAATGATCCAAATGAAGATGAATATCAAAGCAGTTTTTTCACAGTTCAAGATGTCTTTTAGTTCTCTATCATAAAATATTGACATATTCAAAGCTCAAAAAAAATCTGTTCTGGAAATGGGAATTCATGGGAAAAATTGTTTTTCATCAAAATAATTTTTTTTGAAAGATTTCTTAAGTATCAGTATATATGGTGAATATGTGCTCTAAAAACATCCCCCGTGTAATTGTGTGATAAATAGTACATTAAATTGCCAAAGAGGGAAGCATATAAAGACGTATTTACTACATTAATATTATTTCTGTCTCAAATTTTCGTGGGAATTTTCGCCAGCTTATTCAGAAGTGTGGGAAATTTAATAATTAATTTCAACTCTGGACATATCTGATCAATAAAATAATACAATATGGACTACAATAGGGAAAGAACCTGTATTAAGCAGTCAAAGCAATAATCATCTTTTTAGAATTACATATTAGAAACACTTCCCAAACAATTCACTATTCTGAAAGGAATAGAGTGAGTGATATGGCCCACTACAAAACAATTTGATGTACACAAACACAAGCAAATATTAAGTGCAGCGTTCCTACGCTCAAAGCAATTAGCACTCTTAACCCTTACTCTACCGGCACGTTTTTGAAAATACATTTAGGAGGCGGAGGCAAAGATGGGGCACCCAAAACAGCGATAATATTGCTGAGTGGTAGAGTAAGGGTTAAGTACTTGCTGATTATTAAAGGATCATCTGTCTTTCGAACAGCAGAGTTGGGCCCATTCCGCCTCAGTGACCCGGTGGGCTGCCCACAGGGATCATGCTGCATATATTTTCGAGTTGGCACACTTGCTGCCGGTTGATTAACCCTTACTCTACAAGCACTTTTTGTTTAAACGCGCTTGGGAGACGGAGTAAAAGATGGGGCATACAAACAACAATAATATCACCACGTGGTAGAGTAAGGGGTAAGAATTACATATAAGAAACAAGTACAAAACAATTCACTATTCTAAAAGGAATGGAGTGATATGGCCCATTACAAAACACTTCAACATACAGAAGCACAAATAAATATTAAGTTACAGCTGTGCTACAGACTACCAACATGGGAACGATAAGCAGGATGATGTTAGTTTTCCATCTACCATCCACGACGTGGAATAAACCTACCTTCGATGAATCCACTTTCCAATCTCCATCGACCAAAAACTTGAAAACATGCTCCCCTTCTGCTACATCAAGGGTGACTGAGAATTTACCCTCACTATGATTAACGTAGGAGGAATAATCCCATTAGTATATCAGCTATTACAATGCATATCACTTGTATAAACCTTGCTTGGGCAAAGTGATGAAATATATCATAATATAGGTGGGATTGTAAATTTTCAGGCTACTGTGAATTACAAATGCCATAAGATATGATTTGAAATTTATGATAAAAGAACACATTTGGATTTTCTGAAAATGTGTAAATTGTTTGAAAATCTAGAGCTGTCGTTTACACCTACCAGAACCAATTGACGTCTCTTGAGTTACAAAATAAGCCACACCCACTAAAGCATTATGGTAACTAGGTGGAGCAAACAAACCTCAAATCCATAATCATGCATGACCAATGCATTGACATTTAGATGCCGCAAGCTTAGATACATTTATGGCATTTCTCCCGATCTTTAGTTTTTAGCAAAAGGAACAAAATTCTGTTTGCTGATCATTCTGGTTAACGGGAATGAGAGTTACAAAACCCGTAGTGGGCCTGAGGGTGCACTTTTTGTTCACTATCTTGTCGTGACTCGGTCTGTGTGTTTGTTTGTTTGTTTGTTGAGGGCTTAATGACACTACGACAATGATTGTCAAATTGTGCCTGAGAGGTTGGATCATTATAGAGGTAGAAAGGAAAGGAAACAGGGGGAAAATGAGAGAAATTTAAGAACAAAAAGTTAGAAAGCTGTTATCGAGAGAGGAGGTGCATGGTTAAAATAAAAACAAAGTAGAGAGAGGGGGTGGAAGAGGAGAATTAAATATGGTTGTAGAGAGAAGCATGATGAAGAAAGGAGATAATCTTATTCGGAGGATTTTTCTGGAAGAACTCAGCAATTGAGTTGTGGGGAGCGAGGGAAGCTCTGGGAAGGTTGTACAAGGGGCAAGCAAGGAGAATGTGATGGATTGTGAGGGTGCAATGGCAGTTGTTGCAGAGGGGTTGAAAGGAGCCAATAAGGAGGTGGGAGTGAGTGAGGTGGGTGTGACCTATTCTAAGATGGGTAATATGAACGTTGTCGATACGAGAGAGGTTGTTGATGGTGGGTTTGATGGGAATGGTGTGCTGGATGACGTGAAGTTTGTTATCAATTTGGGAGTTCCATAAGGTTTGCCAGGTCACGATTAAGGAAAGCGATAAGCGGTTTGATGTCAGAGAGGGTTTTGGAAAAAGGGGTAGGAGGAGGTTGAGGGCAAGCTTAGCGGCTGCATCAGTCCTGTCATTGCCAGGGATACCAACATGGCTGGGTATCCAGAGGGAAAAAAAACTTTTCCTGCAGAGGGTGGGCGAAAGGAGTTTCCGGAGGAGGAAGTGGGATGTGAAGTTATCCCATTTAGAAATGAGTAAAGAAGAACAGCCTTGGAGTTGGAGAAGATGGCATAGTGGCTGAGCAGAGAGTACTCAATAAAGTTGAGGGCGAGGAGGATAGCCTTTGCCTTGGCTGAAAAGATGGACGAGTAGTTGGGAAGTCTGCTACTGAGGGTCATGTCTTGGATGACAGCAGCAGCAGCTGTCTTGTCGCCCTCCTTGAAGCCATCAGAATAAATGGAGGTGTAATTTAAGAGTTGACCTTTGATTTGGTTGTGGAGATTGATGAAGAGGTTAGGGTGGGTTTGGGTTTTGTGATGAGTGGAGAGGCCCAGGTGGATAGAAGGGAGGGGGGTGGCCCAAGGAGGAAAAGTGGGCCAGGAAAAGGTGCCGAGTGTGGCGGGGTTGATGCCGAGATGGAAGAGGTCTGATTTAATGCGTAAGCTAAAGGGAGGGGATAGGGTTTTAGGCCTATCAAAGAGGGTGGAGAAATTGGGGTACCTAATGAGGTTGCAAACAGGGTTATGGGTGTTGGTGAGGACTCTAAAGGTATAGGAGAGGCTAAGCTTTCTACAGCTAAGTAGAAAGGGGGGATCGTTGGCTTTAGCATGAAGGCTGGTGATTGGGGAGGTCCTGTAGGCACCTAGACAAAGCCAGAGGGCTTCATTTTGGATGGTGTTGATGTGATTGAGGTATGAGTTGTGAGCCACACAGTACACAATATTATCCTAGTAAAGCTTGGCACAAATGGTGAGCCTAAAGATTTTGAGGAGAGCATGGCGGTTCACACCCCAAGTGGTGTTGGAAAGGAGGCGGAGAATGTTGAGAAAGCTGTTGCACTTTAGTTTCAGTTTGGTGATGTGTTGCTTGTAGGAGAGCTTGGGATCTAGAGTTAAACCCAGGAACTTTGTGTGTTTAACTTTAGGGATGCGATTGCCACTGAGCACAAGGTTCTGGTTGGAAGTTGTTGAAATGACAGAAGTGCATGCAGACTGTCTTGTCTTTGGAGAATTTAACACCGTTATTCTTGCACCAGACTTGCAACTGGTTGAGGCTGATTTGGAGTCTATTTGCAACAAGAGGAAAACTAGGGGAGGAGTAGAAGATGGTGAAGTTCCACGTAGAGGGTACGTTTGATAATGGGGCCAAGGTTGTCCGCGATGTCGTTAATGCTCAGGTTGAAGAGAGTGGGAGAGGATGCTGCCTTGGGTTGGGGGACGCCTTCTTCTTAGGGGTAGGGGTTGGAGAGGGTGTGGCCAATAGGAACTTGGAACTGCCTGAGTGAGAGTAAGTTTTGAATAAAGATGGGGCCGATGGTATGAAGTTTGCAGATAATGCCATATTTCCAAGTAGTGTCGAAAGCTTTCTTGAGGGTGAAAAAATGGCAATGAAGTGTTCCTTTTTTGCAAAGGATTCCCGGATAGCGGTGTCGAGCATAATTAACTGGTCTAGGGTATTGCAACGTTTCTGGAAGCCGCTTTAGTGAGAGGAGAGGATTCTGTTGGTCTCAAGGAACCAGTTTAGTCTCTGATAAATGATCCTTTCCATAATTTTACAGAAACAGCAGGTGAGAGCGATCTGTGCATGTGCAGAAATTTGTTTTGTGCAGTATATTGCATTGAATGCATGAGCGCACCACTGGCTTGCAATACTGTACCAGTAGTGTGTAGGATTTTTGCACTACTTCATTATGCAGATTTTGTCGCTAGGCAAATTCGTGCGGTGATTGGTTGAACAAACTGTCAATCAACTAACTTAGAGAGGTCAATTAGCCAAAGTTCTGGTAAAATGTGCAGCTAGGAACTAAAAGAATTTCATTTTTTGCAAAAATCCAAAATTTTGCCAGAAAATGTTTTAATAATAGGTACCCATTTGATCACTTAATATGGACTTGGTTGAAGTAATAGATTATATTGTGTCGGTGGTTAAGCCAGCAAGAAAATTTAGTTATTCTGAAAAGTAGCCAATGATAGCCAAAATAACATTCATACATTTGTTTGAAATAAAAGCTACTAGTTTCACCTGAAACATTTGTGATAATTATATCTGCAAGTGCTGAAGAGAGAAAAGTTTATAATAACAAAATATATCATTTTCAGAAAAATGTAAATATACAAATATATAAAGAATAATACATTTTTCAATCTAAATTGAACATGGAACAATGCACTTAACTTTACAGACAAATGCATCGTTGCATGCATATGAAAAAGAACCAACTTTATATGAGTCAGAACTGAAGGAAGGGGTGAGACCAAGAAATGTGGTTCTAAATTCACCTTAATGTATGAACTTTGCAATCTAAACTCTCAATTTTAATTGGACGACTCACAAATAGTATTTGCAGCAATTTGCCACAAAAAACTGCTTAGAAAATGGGTAGTTCTTGCATGGGAAGGACTTTCTTAATCTTCTGATCCTCAGTGAAGTTCAATCAAGCATAACAAGAAAATAAAATTACTAACAAAATCCTCTACATCCTCCGAATTTACTCCTTGTTTGAAAACTGAATTTTGATAATTTAAACAATTCAAGATACCATTTAAAAGTTGTTTTCATACAAAGATGGAGATCTTGTAAAATTTGTACTTTTAAATTTTCAAGAAATTGAAATTGCATTTGTTTTGTGTAAATGACAACAACCCTCTTCTTTCAGTCCTGACCCTGCAAAATAAAATCAAAGCAAACATAATTTTAATTAATCAATTCTCATTTTTCTTGTTATATTTCATAGATTTACCTGTCTGTGATTCACTCTCCATTGTCCATCTATAATAAACTTGTACTCATGACGACCCTCCGGTAAACAGAGCATTAAACTGAAATGGTTGGCAGCACTGCAAACATTCATTGTGTGCATAAGTGAGTGCGGAAAGCAGCCAACAAATGATTGAGTGATGGAATGAATGAAAAATGACATAAATGCAAACAACAACATGAATGCAAACGACAACATGAAAAGCTCAAAATGACCAATTGAATGGGTGAATAAATGATGCCAAAAAAATAGAGGTTGTTTGAAGAAAGATGTGAAGAAAAAAATATGAATAATCATGTGTAATGTGATGATGAAAGAAATATGTGTGGAGAAGACATATCACCATGGAAATGATGCCCCGAAAAAAAGATAATTCAAATGGGGGAAAAAACAAAACAAAAAGAAACTGTGAGATGTTTAAGTAACAACAAATAATTATGATCTGTTTTGCTCCAAACTATATATAAAACATTTTGAGGTGTTGTGGCTATTAATCATGTACATGTAACATGAACATTAGATCCGTTTAATTATTTAACATTTTATGAGATAAATGAATATTTATGAAGATCAAAAAAATTAAAGAGTACATTTGCAGAGAATAGTGTTTGGTTTTATTTCCATGTTTAACTTTTTATTTGATTTAAAAATTAAAAGAGCAATATCAATGTAAATATTCTCAGACTAGAAAGCGTGACTAGATAGCGTGATTAAATAGCATGACTAGATAGCATGACTAAATAGCATAACCAGATAGCATGAGTAGATAGCATGACTAAATAGCATGACTAAATAGCATAACTAGATAGCATGATTAAATAGCATAACTAAATAGCATAACTAGATAGCATGACTAGATAGCATGACTAAATAGCATGACTAAATAGCATAACTAGATAGCATGACTAAATAGCATGACTAAATAGCATAAGTAGATAGCATGACTAGATAGCATGACTAAATAGCATGACTAGATAGCATGACTAAATAGCATGACTAGATAGCATGACTAAATAGCATGACTAAATAGCATAAGTAGATAGCATGACTAGATAGCATGACTAGATAGCATAACTAGATAGCATGACTAGATAGCATGACTAAATAACATAACTAGATAGCATGACTAGATAGCATGACTAAATAGCATGACTAGATAGCATGACTAAATAGCATAACTAGATAGCATGACTAAATAGCATGACTTAATAGCATAAGTAGATAGCATGACTAGATAGCATAACTAGATAGCATGACTAGATAGCATGACTAAATAACATAACTAGATAGCATGACTAGATAGCATGACTAGATAGCATGACTAGATAGCATGACTAGATAGCATGACTAAATAGCATGACTAGATAGCATGACTAAATAGCATAACTAAATAGCATGACTAGATAGCATGACTAGATAGCATGACTAGATAGCATGACTAGATGGCATGACTAGATAGCATGACTAAATAGCATAGCTAAATAGCATGACTAGATAGCATGACTAGATATCGCGACTAGATAGCACGACTAGATAGCACGACTAGATAGCACGACTAGGTAGCACGACTAGATAACACGACCAGATGGCATGACTAGATAGCATGACTAGATAGCATGACTAGATAGCATGACTAGATGTTCCCTAAAAGTATATGCCCTCATCAACTTTTTACACATTGCACAGAAAAAAACAACTGTATACAATTTAAGTGTATAAACAAAGCATCTTCTTAAACAACATAATTTTCACGTTTAATTTCCGTTTAATAATATCCTTCACAAATCTTTTTGTATAAAATTATGCTAATTGAAACAAAGATAATTTAAGATTTAACAATTAACATTAGTAATTGCAGATGAACCTATTACCATTCCACCCATGTTACATTCCTGGTTTGTCCAAGTTTAAGAGAAAAAGAAATGTTTGTTATTCAAGCCTCATAAATATACTTCATCCAATATAAGGGCACACACTTGTCACAAGTGGTATGAGCAAGAGGAAAACTTAAATGTACTATCTTTTAATGATTATTTTTCCAATTTTTGTCTCTCAAAAAAATAGATAACTTGAATAAAAAAATTATCAAAAATGCAATAAAACAAAAGGAAAACCCATTAAATGGCTTCACTTGATTCAATAACTTTTCATTTACATGAAAACATAAAAATGATAACTTAAAAGATTATATACAAAAAAACTTTTACAGAAAAATCTAAGTAATGATAAATCTAAAAGAATACACTTAGAAATAATCAATTTCTACTAGTGTCATGCAAAATGGAATCAATGCATTTATACATGATCAAAATCAATAGTGCACACAATTAAAAGTGGACTTGGATCACAGTGAAATGATGAGATTTACGAAATGAATCACTTCAAACAGTTTTAACATGAAGTTCAGAGCAAAAATGATAAGATTCATGCATATGAGAAGTTTTCATGCAAAATTGTGTAAATTAAAGATTTCAATTGAAAGATTTGTGGATGCAGAGAAACATTTGAGCTAAATTACTTGTTTATCACAAGTCCATGAAAATATTTCATTTTTAGCGTTAAGGCTTTACTATGTTAATTTGTGATAATATGATATCTTTTTCCAAATGTAAATCAGGCTTTTTCTGGCATGTAATTCTGACAAAGAATTTTTTGACCACAGAAATTTTTGAAAAAAATCTGAAGAAGTATGTAAAAGTTGGTTTGTTGGTAACTACAAACATCATTTTTTAAATTAAAAAACTTTTCTTCATGGAATCCCTTTCTCTTTCTATCAAAACAAAAAACAAAAACAAAAACCCTTTAATAGCCCATTAATCTTCACCATCCATAGACCTTCCATAGCAAATACACTGCACAAATATGACATCTTTACAAACTTCAGATGCAGATCCTAACTGTTTCAATGCATTATTCATTTTACACAATCATTCCTATTAATTTGTTATTCAAAGTTTATTCAACTTTAAAATGAAAATTGCCTTCATTGTCACCTACCTAAGCTTTAAAATTCTTACCTCATTTGTAAAAATAAATATCACATTTTGAAAACTAAAGCTACTTTTCTACATTATTGAATGTTTGTTGATTTCAAAAGCTAACAGAAATGAATTAATAATTCAGAGACAAGAAATCAAAATGTTAATTTTCCTTCGTTTTTGTCGAAACGTGTTTCAGTCTCAGAGTTGCAAACACGTTTGTTCGGGTTTTTAAAATGGTAGACAAACATTTAACCATAAATATGGACAACAATATTTGTATCATTTTTCATCTAACAAGTTTTTAACAATGAAGGCATTTTCGAGGCCCAGTAAATAAATTAAATGTGTCACAGAATTTGGGAACTTTATGAGATTTTCATTGAATTATAAAAGTTATATAATCCAGAACATTTTTAAGACTTATGCTCACTACTAGAAATTCTCTTTGATACATTGATAATCGATGTACAAACAAATGAATATCCCCATGCCAAATTTAAATTGTCATCCTCACCATATGCACATGTAAGAATACTGCACTGAAAACATATAGAATTGGAATAAATTTCATTTGCATTTGGACAAATAACGAAAATAATGAACTGAAAGTTGTTCACATGGAAGTTTCAACTCACTTTACTGCTAAAGGTATTTGATCTCCCCAGTTGTTAAAACTACCAGCAAGAAGGACAGTGGAACCACCATCATCCCATCTGAATTCTACAGGAACTTTTGTATCTGTCTCTGAAATACAAAGGTTAAAAATAATAAGGGTATCATTCCTCAGTGCTGTGGAACGTTTTAAGCACGTACTTAGGCTTGGTTTATATAAGCAGAAAAAAGACCTGCAGTGCAGACATTACCAACTCTTATAATGAGTCATTCACTAACAAATCCATCAATTTCAGTCTAAATTTCAAGCATGATGGAACACATCTGAAGTGTGTATCACTCCCAAAAAACTGATGAACCTGGAAAGTTTCCCACCCAAAAATACTATCATTAACAATGATTTAAAAAAAGTTGCCTAACACACTGACAACTCTTCAAATTAGCAGTAAGTCTAATACATTCATCTACTACCAGGCCCCTAGTTTAGCTTCTTCAGGAGTGCTCCACTCTGTCCTTGTTCACTAAGCACTCTACATTTTGTTCACAAAAACATACTTTTGAGAAAGATTTTGCCTTCTTTTCATGCTGTTTACAGTTCACCAATATTAACAGATGCAGGGACAGTACTTGTTGTATTGATTACTCCCTTATTTACATTTCAAGTGCCCTCAAATATGCCCTCAAAGTGCCCTTTATGCCTTACTAATGCCCCATTTGATCAGTGACATCCTGACCCTTTTCTGCATCAAGCTAGGGGTTTGACCTCTGTCACAACTTCTTCAAGCAATAGAAGTGCGTATTAAACCAGAAATACTCGTAGATCCCAACGTCCTGAAGAAAATTTCCCACCCAAAAACTTGAACAGTGGATTGTCATTAACAATGATTTAAGTCAAGCGTTATTCCGAGCATCAGCACTGGTATTGTTTACCTATGCATCAAAATGCAATGTCTATGAATACCTACAATCTTTTAAACCAACTGCCTTGTTCTTCAAACAAGATTTTTAACTTTCAAGTTCAAAATTCTTTTTCAAAAGTGTGGAAAAAAATGTTGTAATTGTTGAAGAAAACTAAATACATGAGATTCTTTAAATTGAATTACTAAATTTTTATCATTGAAAACAATAAGAATGTTGTGTGATTGCTTAAAATTAAGATACTTCTTGTCAGAAATCATTGCATAGTCTCCCTGCCCTGCTATAAAAGCAGATAAAGTATGATAGGCCTAAAATGTCAAATACTACCCTAATAATCCTCCCCTACAAATGTTATATTCCATCCTCACCTTGCTCCAGGCCCTAGAGTCCTTTTTTTTTATAACCAGACTCACCTAGGGCAAGAAGTGGGTGGAATTGAAGATGAATTTCATAACAATAGCTTAAACAATCTGCCTTTATGCAGATTCGGTACATTATGCAATAATATAAAGGATCGGCCCACGGACCATGTTTTAGCAGGTCGTTGGGCGGTTTTAAACCCTTTCCAATGTTTGATCTGTTTTCAAAACGTATCTTTTAAAGAAGATTGTTTGAAAGGTTTAATGTTTGACTTTGCTTAGTTTGTATATGTTTATCTCCTTCGTGGTTTTAAATGTATATCACAATTCATAATTCATTCTGTGGGAAGGGGAGGGGGGGGGGAGGGGGGCACTCACATATGTGAGGTATATATATATGTATATATTTATGTGCTGCCCAAGTAAGTGCCTTTTTTTACATCATTTTTGTAGTGCAGGTAGGTGTCTTTTTTTACTAAAAAATGTAACTTTTTATTTTAGTAAAAGAAGTGTCCTTTTTTCATCATTTTTGTAATGCAGGTCCCCAAAAATGTTGTTTAACTATGTTAATTTTGCACTGCTTGTCCATTTTTACAATATTTTCATTGAAAACTCATAATGCAGGTATTCAAATTGACTTCTTTCATACTGTGGGTATCAAAATTGTATAATTTCATACATACTGCAGTTACCAAAAAAAATCTGTCATACTGCGGGTATGTTTTTTGGTTGGTGGACTGCACACCCCTACCCTTTTAGTATGAAGTGATATATGGATATATTGAATTTTAAAGTACTAACAATTTTGCATGAAAATAGCTGGTGAAAAAAACTGTAAAAAAAAAGTGAATCATGTATTTGTATTTAAAATTATTTTTCACCTGATTGAAATTTTTGTTGTCAAAACTTTTGGGTGGTAAATTCTACCTATACAATAAAGTAGATTCTGTTTTACTTTTTTCCTGATATATCTAATGGCAATTTGAAGAATATGAGAGTGGGAGGTCACAGCTAGCCTCATTTCAGTCATTTCTACACAAAAAAAACAGAACTTTATATTTGAATATTACCTTAATGGAATATATGATTCTTGAACACTTTTTTCACTATTTTCTTTTATTGCCCTTTTTCATATAGGATGACCTGGCTTGACCACTGAACTAATCAATGAACTCAACAAACTGAGAGAGAACCTTTGGATTCTTCTGTGGGTGTGTCAACAACTGCAACAGCTTCTTCTTCTTTGGGTTGAGATACTTCAGGTTCTGGAGCAGATTCAACTGGTTTTTCGGTTACTGCTGGTGTTTCAGCTTGCACTGTGTTTTCGGGCTCTGCTGGTGTTTCTGATTCCACTGGTTTTTCTGTTTTTGCTGCTGTTTCAGGTTCTGCTGGTTTTTCAGGTTCCGCTGCTTTCTCGGGTTCTGCTGGTGTCTCAGATTCTGCCTTTTCTTCTGGTTCTGGAGCTGCCTCTTCTTTTTTCTCTGGTTCTGGAACAGTTTCTAATGAAGGCTCTTGAGATTCTGGAACTGGCTCAGGAGTTGATTCTACTTGAGGTTCTGTTGAAGGCTGTAGATAAATGTAAAATAAATGTTCTGGAATGATTAGTACAAATGCAATACTGAAGTGGATACTTGATCAGCACTAATACAGTATTTTGTAAATAACAACTGATCAGCATATAAGCAAAACTTTGGTAGATAACTGATCAGCATAAATGAAATACTTTGGTAGACAACTGATCAGCATAAATGCAATACTTTGGTAGATAACTGATCTGCATAAATGCAATACTTTGACAGATAAGTGATCAGCACAAATGCAACACTGAGGGATACCTGCTCAGCACAAAATCAATACTTTGGTAGATACCTGATCAGCATAAATGCAATACTTTGGTAGATACCTGATCAGCATAAATGCAATACTTTGGTAGATAACTGATCAGCATAAATGCAATACTTTGGTAAATAACTGATCAGCACAAATTCAATACTTTGGTGGATAACTGATCAGTACAAATGCAACACTTTGGCGAATAACTTATCAGCACAAATGCAATTCTTTGTGGGATAATTGGTAGGTGTAAATGCAATCACTTTTGTAATCAGCTTCAGCTACTATATGCTTTCAGAATAATTTCATGGAACTATCTGTATTAAGAATTGAAGCCAAGGAGATAACCATCCGGAGAACATCTGTCATGACGCAGATACAAACTGGGCAGAAAACAAAACCATTCCAACATGATTTGTTGCCCCTATAACACACCTGTAACACATACAGAGAAGCAGCTGCATCTGTTTCTATTAATCAAACTTGTGGCAGAGGTCCACCTCATGAAGAGTAAATCAAAGACCATCCATGTTGCAACATTTACAGCAAATGACAGCACATCTGCTGACAATTGACAGTTAAAGGTGTATTGGCATGTAGCAACTTTCATGTTTTCTTTATACCTTTCTGGTACCTTAGAATACATTGCAATATGTGTTGCGTTCTGCTATATAACTAAGCTCCCAGAAATATTTGGGTACTTTTTATGCATGCAATATCATCTCTGTTACACTCAGGACTCTGGTCAACCCTGACAATTCCTGTCGCCATGGTCGCCAAGGCGATAAAAACTTCAATCTTGGTGACCAAAAAATTGAAAAATGATGATTTTATTTTTACCTGAGAAATGCACTGAAAATATTTCGGTAGCATAAACTACCTTGATTCTTTACTGCCTACAAGCACTGGCAATCCTATACTGAATTTGTACACCGTAACTTTGTCCCTTCTCCCCCCCCTTTTCCTATGGAACTGATACATTATATACAATATCAAGGGTTGTATTGTATGATGTAGAGTTGAGGAAATTCCACAGAAAATCATGAATAAAGTGGAAATAAATTCCGTATTTTATAGCTATTTTGTAGAAATGAAGATAAAAGAGTTCAACTTAACTAAAAATTTATTCCTGGATAGTTTTCTTAATTTATTTTTCAGTAGTACACTACGCTCATAGCCTACCTTGTAAAATATTATGATGATTTTCCTAATGAAAAATTATCGTATTTTTTGCTTTGTCGATCAGTCTTTACTTACGATAATTGTCTTGTGCATTTTTCAACTTAAACAGAGTTGTCAATAAAGTATGAAGTTAAGTTATTCATGCAGGAAAATGGTCGGGGACGGAGGGTTTCTTCTTACTGGCGAGTAAATTTTAAAAATAAAAGAAACATGGTCACCAGTTTTTCTGAGTTGGCGACCACAAAGCAAATGCAATTATCGAGGGTTGACTTAGGTACTAAAATTTGTATATATTTTCACATTTGGTTATTTGTTCACATGTATCCGATGGGTAACAAACGACTTAGCATATCTAAAAAATCAAAGAGCACATCTGGAAAATCAAAGAGCACATCTGGAAAATCAAAGAGCATATCTGGAAATCAATATCAATTTTTAAAAAAGCCTGCCTCTCCTTGGATTGAGCGCTCCTTTAATATACAAATGTCTCTCAAATTTTGTTCTGTTCTAAATGTGAAAATGCAAGCCAACATCTACATTACTCTGACATGTTATATCGATACCAGCCCATTTTGAGAAAGAGAGACATACTTATAATTCCCATGGGCAAGGAATATGGTTATTAGCCAGCTATGGGGTTGAGCCTCGGTAGAGACACATGGCCATGACTCAATATACCACCCAATGTGGAGGCAAACTGAAAGCATGTAATAGATTTGCTAACCATAATAAACAAAAGGCATCTTAAAACACACCTGGCTTTTACAAAATGAAATTGGATTAGTTTATGTGATACAACCAGAACCAATTGGTTTTGTGGTTCTGATGCTTTTCATATGCTGATTGTTTTGCAAAATTTGTGTTAACTGTCATGTCATTGCATATCATGAAATATTTGTTCCATAATATTTATTTATAAGCCACACCCACCATACTGATCAATCAAAATATTGACAACATTAACATTTGCACAATAATTAAAAATATCATCAAAGCAAGTATGATGCAAAAACGATTGTTTATTTATCCCATTTCAGAAATTTGTCAGTAAACCCCGCCTACTCATTAGCATTCATGACATCACTACCACAACATTAGAACATACAAACAGACCATGACCCATAATTACATTTAGCATAAATTTGATATACCGTTTATGGTGTTTACATCATTAGCACTGTCACATTAAGCCAAGCCCACCATGTATATTAATTGCATCTGTTGATAACATAAGCATGTACACAATAACCAACAAAATTATCATGCCCAACATGACAAAAACAGACATACAGTTGCTCATTTATACTTTTCAAAATTTTCACTTGAAGCCCCGCATACTTATCATTATGCATGAATCACCACCACAAACATTAGGTCACATTTGCAGACCATGAGCTATCTGTGTGCCACACATGATGTGAATCCAGTTCATAGTTTTTGAGATACCTGTTTACATCTGCTTGTTGTTTACAAAATCATATTAAGCCTCGCCCACTACGCATATAAATAAAATTCAACATTTTTTATACCATGAAAACATACACACTAGCTAACATCATTACTATAACAAAACCAGACATGTGTTTGTCAAAATAAAAGCATTTCAAGATTTTTATATTAAGCCCCACCTACTCATTAATATGTACGATATATCACCACAATTACAGATCATGGGCTGTCTGCATACCACATAATACATTAATCCAGTATACTGTTCTTGAAATACCATGTTTACAAGCTCTTTTCAGTAAAATCATATTAAGCCCTGCCCACTGTGCATATTAATGAATTTCAACATTTTTACATCATAAACATGTACCACCAGCTAACATCATAACTATACCAAACATGAAACAAAACAGACATGTGGTTGTTAAAAAATGAATATTTCAAGATTTTCACTAAAAGCCCCACCTACTCATTAATATGCATAACATCATCATCAAAAACAATAGGGCACATCTACAGACCATGGGCTATCTGTGTATCAAATATGACATGAATCCAGTGTACAGTTCTTGAGATGCCGTGTTTACAAGCTCTTTTTAGCAAAATCATATTAAGCCCAGCCCACTATGCATATTTATAAAATTCAATCATGAGCTGTGGCTCTTCTTAAAATTCTGTTCCAGCCAGTCCAAACCACAAACCTTAATATTGTGACTAATATAACCAATTATCCTCCCTAAAGTAAACCTCTTGCTAAATGATTGACACTTCATATGGCATGCATGTAATGAAACACTTTGTTTTACTAAAGGTAAGTTAGGGTTATCAAAGAAAACAATGGTTCCCTTATTGCCAGAAGTAGTTACAACTACTGTGTGAACTTTTATGAACTGTATTTACTGTGTGCAATTATCTTTGGACCGTGGGTGTAATTTGAGTAGCTGGTGTCTGGAATATTATCAGCGAGTGGAACCTGAGCTAGTTTCAAAATAAGTAAAAAGAGAAAAATGATAGGGAAATGCCTGGCCCGATCTGCTTAACTTTGATATCGGGTCTGAGTGTTTATTTTTTTAAGGACAGGACCAGCTAATGATGTTTTTATGTCATAAACACGTACATACCAGCAAACAACATAATTATACCAAATATAAACAAAATAGATATGCGGTTATTAAAATATGAGCATTTTAAGATTTTTACATAAACCCCGCCAACTCATTAATATACAAAATATCACCATCAAAAATAAAAACCTAAAACTATAAAGCACATCTACGGACCATGGGCTATCTGTGTACCACACGAGCTGGCCGTCACAAACATACATATATATATATACCCCCACACACATACACACACATACTTGTTTCAAGTCCTAATTGGGGACATGTGTTTTAAATCACCCAAAGGGACATTGTACCTAGACGGTCACTTTAACCTGATGAGATGTTAAGTGATGCATAGATCACAACTTCACATCCCATTGTTATCAACGTTTTCCTTTTATGACCTGCAATATAGTACATACCAACTGGGGACACACATGTGTATGTCCCTCAACCAGGATCACCACATATAAGACACAGTACCATTCGGGGACACAGGTGATGTGTTAAGAGTTCATTAGCCAACTGGGGAATCTGAATCACATAACCAGGCACATAGATGCTAAAATATCTTACTCCGTCAAAGAATATACCTAAAGACACATATTATAAAACGCAGCCTGCACAGAACCAACTAAATGGGGACAGCAATGAAAATGTGTAACATTTCAGGTGGCAAATTGTTTCACTATGGAGAGCCAAAATCTGCAAGAAAACTAACTGGGGACGTCCCCGATTGGTAGGTGGTTGCTGATTGGAAGGTGTGATATTATATAAATGTCCCTGATTGGGACCTAACACATACAAACACACATCATTATGACAGCATAAATTCCTGATGCTATCGCATCAGAACCAAAACGCTTAGTATCGTTATATTAACAAAACAATTGTTCAATATTATATGTTTTGTTTTAATTAATAACATCAGAGATGACTTATCATTTAACAAGAATTAAGGCTACCTTTAATTTAAATAAATTGGCATGAAAAGCAGTAAACCAGTTGCATCTTAGAAGAATACCTGCAATTAACAGAGGGCTTCAAGTTACTGGTTAAATGTAACTTCATAAGTAAACTGACATCCAGACAATTTTTGCTGGTAAAGCAGTCCATAGTCTTGTTTTTGTGTTGTATATCAATAATAATAAAAACATATTAAGTAAGCTTGCACAGTATGGTCTACTGGTTTTGTAACTCAAACCGGTTTCGTTTCGGTCTGATTCATGTTTTATAAAAAAAAAAAAAAACTGGAGGTACCGAAAAAACCAAAAGATGGTAAAAATCGGTTCTATTTCAATAAAAAGAAAGTTCATGCTTTGTGTAAGAATGTATTTTGAAGTATCTTTTGATATATTTGTGAAAATATGTGATATTTATGAAGATTAAATTAATAATATGATTGTGAAATAAGAATGTTTGGAAATGCATAGTCATAAATATTACATGTACCTGTAATAACAGGCTGAAATCTGCTTTATAATGTCTCTTTGTGTCTTCTTTCTGGGCTAATATTTCCACAAACACAACAACTGTACCTTCATTTCTTTATAATCCCTTTTATTTTAAGTCCTTAACATTCTCTCCTAAGTCCTTTTGTCTTGTAAAATACTTTGATAATCCATTTTAAATCTTGGTGATAACAATATTGCAAATTGCAAGGCCATTCACTCATAAATTCACAACAAACCCCGCCCTACATGCACTGTGCAAGACTACATTAACTACAAGATACACAACTCATTATTGTGTATGGGCGCAATGGTCCCTGGATATGAAACTTATGAACGGATATCATGACTCACAAGCATGACTTCTGCAGGTAGTAACTTGGAAAGTGCCGTCATTGGTCTAAAATTTATACTTTTATTCCCACTGTATGTAAATCTGTGCAAGGGGTGATTTTTTCCCACGCACCAGTAACAACAAGTTAGTGAGATTTAAATCTTTTTCACTTGCCAATCATGAGGGCCAATAATTTGTTCCTTGACGCTGTGTATCATATTTTAAAAATTTTAAAGTTTGAATCTGGTAAAACCCGTCGCTATAAATTAGCATGGCTTAAGAGAAGTGAGATTGCATGATCGTTATAAAATAACACGATGCAAAATGAAGATAAATTATCCCCATGTTATCAGTATCACTTACCAGAAAGCTGGTATATGATTCACAATTACATCACAAATTCGCAAGAAAAAACTACCATTCACCCCCTCAAAAAGTTTCTATTCCTTTCCTATCTCATTTTCATGTGTAAAATATACTTTTGAACAACTGTCCTGGTCAAAATTGTTTACATTTAAATAAGAACGAAGAATTTATGCATTTTCTTTAAAATTTTTCTTTCGCTACCCTGTAATTATGTTTACTCATAATAACACTAGCGATAGAATCTTCAGTTCCAATCGCCTATGTATGTAATTGACCCATTCGCTTGGCAGTACAAGCTCAATTCATTTCATTGGTTCAAAGTGGACAGAGTTTAAACTATATTTTTTTTTTTTGTGGACCCGTTAGGTGATAGCCTGTTGGTATGCATAAATTTATAATATTATCTCTGCATTCTGCTCTGCATATCGTTTCACAAGTAGAAAGAACAAACAGAATGTTCCAATACAGATGTGTTTTGCCGTTTTGTACGATTCTGAGTGACCAAAAATATTGCTTATCTTTGTTAATGTTTGAAATCAATGTAGAACTAAAACTCTTATCTGCAGAGTGCCAAAGAATTGATTTTACTTGTAATAAAATAAAATGTTTTCATAGCACCTTGCTGAAACAAGGTCCAGTTTAAGTATGGAATACAATGTAATTCAGTTTAATTTTCAATCATGATGTATTCAAATCACATATCATATTATTCATATAGAGATTGCAGGTAAAACACTTTTATTTTTTTCATTTTGATGAAGAAAATACGAACTTGGTGGGGAGTGGGACACTTCTTTTCATTAGCGGGCACTTTCTTTTGTGTACACTCGCGTTCACGCAGTTTTGGCAAATACCATATAAGGCTATAGGGCGGGACTTGTATAATTGAAAATTCAAACATGATGCACAAACGGAGTCAATTTAAAGTAAAAGCATAGCAAGAATGATTATTGAACTTGAAAAATAACAGAGAGGTATGCATGATTAATGATTTTTCATTTGTTGTGGTTGAACTAAAGAGCCATGGCCTGACCATGGTTAATGTTTCAAAGAAATATCAAGTATCAAGTGGGTGATGGGATCTCAACTGTAATATTTTCCCACTGTAGGTTATATACAAATCAGCAACAATTGTACTGCGTGATCAAGTATACGATGGCTAGCATCACATCCTAAGATAATGCATTTAGAGGCTTAATTTGTATCTGTTTTAAAACTATCCGACAAATTTCTTTTTTTTTTACATGAAAGAAAATTAAAATCATCACTATGATTAAAATCGTGAGCAAATAATGGCATATAAATGGCCTGTCGACATGGCCTGTTTCATAAATTTTACGTGACTGGCTTGGGACATCAGGAACTGTTTAATGCCTTTCAGACCTAAGACTGAAAAAGGGGTAAAATTGGCATCATTTGAGAGGCAAATGGGGTAATAAAATTACTTTACACGCAAAGAACATTCAAGTTTATTAATACATTTTATTTATCAATGCCTCCGTTACCATTTTCTTCATTATTTACAGAAAATACTGTGATACAAACATCTTTAGCTGCTATCATATAGCAGTGCATGTAGTGACTGTAATGCACTTTATGTTCGGGGCTTGTTTATATTACGGGTGAAAAAACGGTTTTCTGGTTAAAACCGGTTTTTGATTTGGAAACCAACCGGTTTCACGTTAGGGCAAAACCGTGCAAGCTTAATATCAAGGACGTGCAAAACAATATAGCAGCAAGGTGAAGGTAAAGACCATCAAAGTGGTACAAAATCTTGTGTGCATTATTCCTTATTAGAACAAAACCTTGTCAATCATGTAGATAAGTTGATTGATTCACAAGACTTATCGATCAGCACCTTGACAGCAAAGGTCATTTGTGCCAGGGTCAGACTATGTTAAAATAACTTAAACAAACAAAGGGTGCAACCCAAAAGAAGGTAAATTAGAAGGTGTAAAGACAAATCAATTCGTGTGGAGGACAAAATCTTTTTCAGAATGATTTCCAAAACCTCATTAAAAATACAACTGATAATTTTTATGAATGGTTTTGTAAAATTGAGTTGTTTAATTTTGTTTGCAAAGGGAATGTTGTTTCTTTAAACGTCAAATACATGAACAATCCCTGGTAAGTCTTCTTAAAATTCTTTCAGCACCTTCACAGGTTTTATGGCATGAGACTTCAGAAGGTGGCCCAACTAAAATGAAAGATTTCCTTGATCGATATCGAGTGTGTGAGAAGTGATGTGGAGAGGGTGATGACAGAGTCTAAGAGGATGTGACCTGCAATCAGGCTTGAAAATCTTTGGTATTTTTTCCTCTTTCACCCCTATTCAATGTTGGGATGCAATTTAGAAGAAATCTGTTTGGTAATATCTCTGCAACATTGAATAGGGTATAAGAGGAAGGAAAAAATGCCAAGTACTTTTGTCCTGGATTGTAGCTCATTGCAATTGTGGCATAAACATGGATGGAGTAGAGCCATTAATAAGGTAGGAAGAAAAATTGAAGACAAGGAGATTTAAATGACAAGAGTATTTTTCATATTCTATTATACAGTAGCAAAATCTCAAGCAGCAAATAAATTCCTAAAAAAGTATGTCTTAAGTATTTCAACACACAAGCCATCACTCTACCTCTTTACTGACGTCTTTTGTCTCATGTTCCTCCACTTTAAGCTCCTCCTCCTGCTTCTGTGGTTCCGCCTCTTGCGGCTTCTCATCTGATGGTTTCGGCTGGGATTCCTCCTGCTCCACCTAAGAAAAAGAATCAAGAATAATGTATCAAACAACCATCTGATGCTAGTCTTGTAGAAATAAAAAAACAATTATCTGATGCTAGTCTTGTAGGAATACAAAAACAATTATCTGATGCTAGTCTTGTAGAAATAAAAAAACAACCATCTGATGCTAGTCTTGTAGAAATAAAAAAACAACCATCTGATGCTAGTCTTGTAGGAATAAAAAACCAACCATCTGATGCTAGTCTTGCAGGAATAAAAAACCAACCATTTGATGCTAGTCTTGTAGAAATAAAAAAACGCCCATCTGATGCTAGTCTTGTAGGAATAAAAAAACAACCATCTGATGCTAGTCTTGTAGGAATAAAAAAACAACCATCTGATGCTAGTCTTGTAGAAATAAAAAAAATGCCCATCTGATGCTAGTCTTGTAGGAATAAAAAAACAACCATCTGATGCTAGTCTTGTAGGAATAAAAAAACAACCATCTAATGCTAGTCTTGTAGGAATAAAAAAACACTTGAACCATCTGATGCTAGTCTTGTAGGAAAAAAAAAAACCCATCTGATGCTAGTCTTGTAGGAATAAAAAAACACTTGAACCATCTGATGCTAGTCTTGTAGGAATACAAAAACACTTGAACCATCTGATGCTAGTCTTGTAGGAATAAAAAAAACCCATCTGATGCTAGTCTTGTAGGAATACAAAAAAAAATGCTACTTTGAACCATCTGATGCTAGTCTTGTAGGAATACAAAAACAACCATCTGATGCTAGTCTTGTAGGAATAAAAAACAACCATCTGATGCTAGTCTTGTAGGAATACAAAAACAACCATCTGATGCTAGTCTTGTAGGAATAAAAGGAAAACCAGCACAATGCATCTTTCAATGATCCAAGGAGAAACTTTTTAATTGTGACCAATTGGGATTCCCAACTGGTTGGACTGGAAATTCTTAACCGCTTCAAGCATGAATTGGCAATTACCAACTAATCTCAACTTAAGATTAGGTGAATTCTAATTGGGACAAGTTCATCCCTTGTAAGACCAGTTCATACCAGTTAGCCTAGTTATACCAGTTGGAACCAACTAGGATTGACCAAGAAAGAAGAATAAAGACAAATGCATCAAACATCTTATCTAACCTATGGTAAATAAAACATAAACAATGCATCCCCATTCAGCACAAACATGTGATATACTTTTCATTAATATTTCATTGAAGATACCATTTTATCATCAAAAAGCAATGAATAATGCAGCTGCAATGGTTGCTATACCATGCTTTTTTATTCTTTAAGTATCAAATAAAGAGTTTCTTCATCAATTTGGAATAATATTCAGATCTAGACAAAATATTTAAGACTTTTGTGGAATATAATTTTAAACCACCGGTATCCTCATATCTAGTTTCACTAGCATGAAATATAACCATTTTGGTTTTAAGTTTATCATGGTTCCAAATCTATGGACTGTAAGTCATGTCAGGTGCTCAGTGATCCTTGGATGATTTCTTTCATATGGCTATAGTGGCACCGTACATCCATATGGAATCCGATGCTACAGATAGATTTGTGATCAGCCTGTAAGTGACAACTCCTCAATTCATACATCAAGAGCCATAACAATGCATATCTTTGTGGGTCACATGGAGACTTTTACTAAAAATGAACTTCGATCTTCAGTCTACAACAAAATGCAGGTCTGAAAATGGTCACAGGTTTCTTTCTTATGCTAAGAAAATGGAAGAAGCGGGCAGGAAAACCCAGTCCCTGGATTACATATGACATCATCAACAGCAAACTAAAGTTGTGTTTATTATCTTTAGGACCATCACAGCAGATTAAGGGTGTACTTCTCAAAATGCTCCTTGAGATATTTGAAGTTGATTTGTTATTCATTTAAGAGGGGTCCTGGGGTAGGGTTCCTGGGAGTATGGGTCCTGGGGTCGGGGTCATGGGGTAGGGGTTCGGGGTAGGGGTTCAGGGTAGGGGTTCGGGTCAGGGGTCCCGGAGTAGGGGTTCCGGGGTAGGAGTCCTGGGTCGGGATAAGGGTGGGGATAGGAGTCCCAGGATAGGGGTGGGATAGGAGCAGGAGGGTGAGAGGAGTGGGGCAAGGGTGGGGATAAAGGGTGAGGATAGGGGTGGGGATAGAGGGTGGGGAGATGTCATTGGGGTGGGGCAATTGATCCCCCAAAAAACTAAAAGCTAGACATGCCCCTGCTACACATGTACCTTTCAGGTGTTTCATCTGATTCCTTCTCTGGTTCCTCTGCCTTGCTTTCTTGCTCCTCCGATGCTACCGTTGCTGCTGCTGCAACTGCTGCAGCTACTGTTGCAGCTGCGACTTCCTGCTGCTGCTCCTCCACTGACTTGTCCTCAGAGGCAGGAGATGGCTCCTCCTACAGGAGAGCAACAAAGGATAACATGGTTAAGGGAAATTTCACATTCTGAGAAATCTCAAAGTAATGTTCTGTGAGATTGACTCCTATAGGAGAGCCAAAAATGTTAGATTCACTACCACTAAATGTTTCAGTCATATGCAATCCATAGTTCAGGCTTATACTGTTTAGTGGCGTGTTGATGTCTCAGGTTATTAATGCCAGAGAAGTTTCATCTAAAATCAAATAAAGCTGAAGGTACAAATGAAATGAGAAAGAGATTGTAAGCAAAAAAAGTTGAATATGAATGCTACAACATAGATATTAAGTCATATTGGGGGTAATAGGTATTGATATTCAATTAAGATAACATAACAAAGATGCAAATTTTACAATCGTTCTTACACGTTGTATGGAAGGTTAAATTTAATCTAAAACTATAATCTAAAAATATATACTCATTGACCTGTTTTGTATTATATGTTATTTTGATCAATCTCAGATACATACCTGGTCTAAACATTGGTGTTAGAGAAGTTGTGTAGCTCAAGAGAGGGTCAGAGAGCTTTGCTGAATGTTTGTGAAAATCTTGGAAAATTCTACCTAACTTTTCTGTCTAGTGCCCCTTTAAAATACTCACTTCTAGGCTATACTGCAATATTTTCACCCGTATGTATGTATGTATGTATGTATGTATGTATGTATGTATATCTATTTATGTATGTATGTATGTATGTATGTATGTATGTATGTATGTATGTATGTATGTATGTATGTATGTATGTATGTATGTATGTATGTATGTATGTATGTATGTATGTATGTATGTATGTATATATGTATATATATCTATCTATCTATCTATCTATCCATATATATATATATATATATATATAAATATCTATCTATCTATCTATCTATCTATCTATATATAGATATATATATATATATATATATATATATATATATATATATATATATATATATATATATATATATGTATATATATATATGTATATACATACACATCACATATGGAAGTGCCCCATCCCCTGGATTTTCACCAAAACAATTCGCCACCAATTTCAAACTCCTCTAAAATTAAAATGATTCAGTAGGATATTGCTGAAGGGTGATGCCTACCCACTCCCCTAGATCCAATTGAAGTAAATTTGTTACGCTTATATTGGTATCTTATTCCATTAATGTACCACCAGCTTGGTGTCCACCCAATCAAAGGAATGCACTCGACCAAATCTTGAACTTAAAACACTTATATGTACAAAGGATTTCAAAGGACCAAATCAAGTGCAGACAGAATGCTGCATATAGAACTACAATACTGAAAGAAACATGTTGTTAACGGTATCTATTACTACAGTATATAAAGATACAGACTCCTTGTAAGCTGGACTGATTGGTTTTCATTCGTTAAGATGGCTTGTGTTTCTTATTGAATTTTCACAATCTCAAGGAGAGCTTTATCGAGGTCTGTGACAACACTTTGCATTAACTTGATTTCTTCACAAGAGAAAAGGACTATCACACTCAATTTGTACTTAAGATTTTCTTAAATTGTTTAATACTACTATTGTAAAACTTCTGTACTTGCTAAATGCATTAATGTAATCAGTGCCATCGCCATATTTTTTAGATTGGGGAAGAGGGGGGGGGGAGGGGAAGATCACAGGAGCTGGGGAACAAGAAATGACTTAAATAGTGTATGTGCTACCAAACTTGCCAAAGGCTGCACAGTGCATATATAGTTTGCGCCAAACAACATGGGGTCCAGGGGCCAGCTTAAGAGCCTCTGATGGTCCAGATTAGATGCCCTGGTATGGGTTCAGAAATCTCCCAGAAGCTCTGAAGATTCTGTGTATTTAATGCTCCAAAATGACTTTTAAGGATGGAAAGTATCCAATGCAGTTACCATTAGGGCACATGCAGTTACCATTAGGGCACGGTTACCATTAGGGCACATGCAGTTTCAACAGTTCTATTGATGAAAAGAATGATATGAAAAATCTAGGGAGGGGTACAACAAATGACTTAAAAAATATATGTGTTGCCAAAGGCCACATAGTGCACACATAGCCTGCGCCAAATGGTGTGGGGTCCATGGGCCTGCTGAAGAGTTTGAGGTGAGTTCCAGGGGTGAAACCCTAATAGTGGTTCAAAGGCGAAACCCCTGGAAGCTCTAAAGATTCTGTGTTTTAAACACTTCAAAATGATTTTCAAAGCACTTTACATGAGGACACATGTATTTTTCAACAGTTCTATTGATAAAAGATGAAAATGTTTATTTCTAACATTTGGGTTTCCAGTTCAAAAAGGCATAAAATAAACTTCTTGGAATGCTGGAAAATAAGATCATTTGAGCAAAATCAGCACAAGCCAAAACACAGTGAAATGTCCTGCAAGCTCTTTCTCTTTTATCTCTCTCTCAGAAAACTTGAATATCCAATACTTGATCATTTTATCATCACTTTTTTATTGAACCATTTCCCAATAGCCTTCCACCTTTCTATGTTTCTAGCTTTCAAATGAAATTCTTGAGTTGACCATGCATGAACTACAACCTGATAAGTTCACAATTAAAGATCCCTCATGGATTTATAACTGTTTTATGAGTTACATTCCTCCAATCATGGAGTTAAAGGGCGCCAATGAAGGTCAATAGGTTACCCGGGTGTTCTATCAAAACAATATCTGCAAGAAGTTTTCAAACATCCATCTCTGTTATGCCTGATTGTTACAACATGTAGCAAATTGCAGTATGCACTGAATGTGTGAAAAATTGTATTACAAAGAAACTGCAGATACAATAAACTATTATTTAATTTCAATAAATTCTTTTACAATAATAACAAACATAACAGTACAATAATACCAAGTGAAAATATGTTGCAAAAAAATGGATATAATATTGTTTTATTGTAATGTATTTGTTGGGTATAATGCTAGAACTATTGGGGAATAATGCTAGAACTATTGGGGGATAATGCTAGAACTATTGGGGTGTAATGCTAGAACTATTGGGGTGTAACTAATAAATACTACATTGATAAATGATTATATTATTTTACTTCTAAAGAAATAAGAGACCATTCATTCCCATATCTACTTAATGAGGGAATGGCAATTTAGCATTATATAAATTTAATGTACTGATGAGTATGTGGCCAGTCATGTTACTTGATCAATGAATTAATATCATTCACTATTATTTAAATACTATCATACAAAATCATATATCAACATAGAGGATGTAACAATGTGTTTTATCATAAGATAAATAAATATTCATTGCCTTAATATGAAATCATTTCCTAAAAGATAAAAAAAAAGCTACGTTACCTTCTTTGCTGGTTCCTTTTCTGGTGCAGGCTCTTCTTCGGTAGTTTCTTCTGGTTTCTCTGCCTCTGTTGGTTTCTCCTCTGTTTCAAGATAAAACACAAATGCAAATGTCTCAAATTGAAGACTTAAGACTTTTACTTCCCTGTATTCACCTTGATTTATAACACAAAACTATCTACAAACTTTGTAGATTGAGTTCAGTTTTGCAGTAGCTCACGTATCACAAAATGCTTCTTAAAAACTGTTAGTTAGGATTGATATATCCCCCTTCTTCAAGATGTCATGGGAAAATGTGGACTTGAACCCTTTCTATTTCTCATGTTTTCATTTATCATCAGATAAATAATCCCAAAACAAATGGCTTTTACTTTATTCAAATTATCTCACACTTAACCAGACACACATGCGGAACTGGAAAAAAATATAGTTCTGGTGGTTAAAACTGCACAAAATTCGGAAATTCGTGGGGTGAATTTAAACAAAAAATTTGAATAGATTTCTTGAGTATTTAACAGTATATGTGATAAATATGTGCTCTTAAAATGTCCCCGATGTAATTGTGCAATAAAAAGTACATTAAATTGCAAAAGAGGGCAGCACTAAAATGTATTACTATATTGATATTTCTATAGTGATCTTTGTGGGAAGATTTTCGACACCTTTATTCAAAAGCGTAGGAAATTTTATAATCAATTCCAATCTAGACATGCAAACATATGAAAACACTAATTAATGCTATTACATGTAAACATACAGAAATGTGTTCTTTTGTTTTGGACTATATGGAATATATGGTAGTTTTACCATATATTGAGACCTATAAAAACATTCCTTCTTAATGAATGAGCAATTAATACTAAGACTAAAAATGGAATTGCTTTCAGAAATTGAAACCTACAATCTTGGACAAAACTGTTGATACATTTCAGTGTGATATAAGAACGTTTATTATTCTTTAATATTTTCAGAGAATTGTAACTCCCTACCCCCTCCCCCTTTAAAATGTTGGATTTATTTCTGTTTTAACATCATTTCCAGAAAAAAACACATACAAAACAGTCAACATTGAACCGGGAGGAGAGGAGAGGAGGGTTAAAATAGTGAGGTAGGGGAGGATACCCATGGCATCAATGAAATTATAACTATGATCTTAAAATTCTAGAATATTCATTCCAATTGAAAGAATAGAGATTGATGAAGCAAAAGAAAAAAGTTACAGCATTTATGATTTCTAAATGTGAAATAATTTACAATAGCAAAGTAGGTTTGTTAAAAGCATCACATATTTTCACTTAGTGTTTCAACAAGTTTTGTCCAAGATTGTAGCCTCACAACCAGCTATTAAAATTATACTCAACAGAAGGTGATATGCATAAGCTGGTTACACTGGTTAAATTGAATGCTTATGGTACTGTCACCTTTAAATATTCATAATACATCTTCAACAACACAATACCTCTTTTAGGTACTTGTGAAAATGTGTAGAGCCTCTTACTGTATATATGAGGAACAGTTTATCATTCTTTCTACTCGGTTATTCTAAGTTTATTCCTTTCTTCTATTCATCTTCAAATTTATTATTAATATTCTAATATATTAAAGGAGGCTTCTATTTTTCCTCCATTTAAAATTTAGAAATATATCAATAATTTAATGTAATAAAGGAAGGTACAGGTTGATGCACATAGTATAAACATTCAATGAAATATACTAATTGTGACCTATCTTAATGCCCATGACATCCACTAATTCATCCACAACCTTACAATATGTGTACAGGGATTTTTTTATGATCTAATCCAAGTTTACATTTTGTCTTCTGTTTCTGTTAATACATTCAAAAACAGAGAAAAATAAATACCCCCCCCCCCTCAAAAAAAAGGGGAAAGATTATTGCAGGAGTCAGTGGTGAGAAATAAGGGGGACAAGGGGGAAGGGGGTAAGTGCCCCCAATAATATTCATTGCTGACACTTGCCCCCTCCCAATCAACACAAATCTAGTGTTTTGCCCTCCCTCCAATCATCAGACTATCAAACTTTGCCAGATGTTGTAGCTCTTTTTGGTAGGTAAAGTTTTTAGACAAAGTATGAACCTGGTAGTTTGCCCCCCAAACAAACATCACACCCCCGCCCCTGGCAGAATTATTAAAGAAGACTTGGTTTAAATCAAATGTAAATGGATTAAGCCAGATTATGAGGTATATAAAGGCATTGATAAATACTAGTCAAATGTAGGAATATATCAAAGGTTACATCCAAATGGTATTGAGATCAATTGTCACAGTTGTAATAACAAAGGTCAACACGAAGCTCACTGAGCCAAAGGTAACTTAAATCGACAGCATGCCGTCTTGATGAAAGCAAAAGGCTTTCATTCTCCTGATATTCCTTCCAGTGTTTTAGCAAATGTTAAAACAAACACATTGATCGATTCTATAATCTCTGAAAGCTTTCAGATCAATGCTTGCATTAAGCAGGAAGAACTTCAATACAAAGGAGACATTATTTTAAAGCAATTGACAACTTTTCTTCTTCTTGTATTTCCCAATGAAATGAGGAAAGTACTTTTGAGTTGAATAGTCTTTAAACTTTGATTAGTAACATAGAATTGATAGAAAGATAGGAATGATAGAAAGATAGAATTGATAGAAAGATAGGAATGATAGCAAGATAGGAATGATAGAAAGATAGGAATGATAGAAAGATAGGAATGATAGAAAGATAGGAATGGTAGAAAGATAGGAATGATAGAAAGATAGGAATGGTAGAATGATAGAAATGGTAGAATGATAGGAATGGTAGAAAGATAGGACTGATAGAAAGATAGGAATGATAGAAAGATATAGGACTGATAGAAAGATAAGAATGATAGAAAGATAGGAATGATAGAAAGATAGGAATGATAGAAAGATAGGAATGATAAAAGATAGGAATGGTAGAAAGATAGGAATGATAGAAAAATAGGAATGGTAGAATGATAGGAATGGTAGAAAGATAGGAATGGTAGAAAGATAGGAATGGTAGAAAGATAAGAATGATAGAAAGATAGGAATGGTAGAAAGATAGGAATAATAGAAAGATGGGAATGGTAGAAAGATAGGAATGGTAGAAAGATAGGAATGATAGAAAGATAGGAATGGTAGAATGATAGGAATGGTAGAAAGATAGGAATGGTAGAAAGATAGGAATGATAGAAAGATAGGAATGATAGAAAGATAGGAATGATGGAAAGATAGGAATGGTAGAAAGATAGGAATGGTAGAAAGATAGGAATAGTAGAATGATAGGAGTGGTAGAAAGATAGGAATAGTAGAAAGATAGGAATGGTAGAAAGATAGGAATGGTAGAAAGATAGGAATAATAGAAAGATAGGAATGGTAGAAAGATAGGAATGGTAGAAAGATAGGAATGATAGAAAGATAGGAATGATAGAAAGATAGGAATGATAGAAAGATAGGAATGGTAGAAAGATAGGAATGATAGAAAGATAGGAATGGTAGAAAGATGGAATGATAGAAAGATAGGAATGGTAGAAAGATAGGAATGATAGAAAGATAGGAATGATAGAAAGATAGAAATGGTAGAAAGATAGGAATGGTAGAAAGATAGGAATGATAGAAAGATAGGAATGATAGAAAGATAGGAATGATAGAAAGATAGGAATGGTAGAAAGATAGGAATGATAGAAAGATAGGAATGGTAGAAAGATAGGAATGGTAGAAAGATAGGAATGGTAGAAAGATAGGAATGATAGAAAGATAGGAATGGTAGAAAGATAGGAATGATAGAAAGATAGGAATGGTAGAAAGATAGGAATGGTAGAAAGATAGGAATAATAGAAAGATGGGAATGGTAGAAAGATAGGAATGGTAGAAAGATAGGAATGATAGAAAGATAGGAATGGTAGAATGATAGGAATGGTAGAAAGATAGGAATGGTAGAAAGATAGGAATGATAGAAAGATAGGAATGATAGAAAGATAGGAATGATAGAAAGATAGGAATGGTAGAAAGATAGGAATAGTAGAATGATAGGAGTGGTAGAAAGATAGGAATAGTAGAAAGATAGGAATGGTAGAAAGATAGGAATGGTAGAAAGATAGGAATAATAGAAAGATAGGAATGGTAGAAAGATAGGAATGGTAGAAAGATAGGAATGATAGAAAGATAGGAATGATAGAAAGATAGGAATGATAGAAAGATAGGAATGGTAGAAAGATAGGAATGATAGAAAGATAGGAATGGTAGAAAGATGGAATGATAGAAAGATAGGAATGGTAGAAAGATAGGAATGATAGAAAGATAGGAATGGTAGAAAGATAGGAATGATAGAAAGATAGGAATGGTAGAAAGATAGGAATGGTAGAAAGATAGGAATGGTAGAAAGATAGGAATGATAGAAAGATAGGAATGGTAGAAAGATAGGAATGATAGAAAGATAGGAATGGTAGAAAGATAGGAATGATAGAAAGATAGGAATGGTAGAAAGATAGGAATGATAGAAAGATAGGAATGGTAGAAAGATAGGAATGATAGAAAGATAGGAATGGTAGAAAGATAGGAATGGTAGAAAGATAGGAATGATAGGAATGACACAAGTTTAAGGATGTTTAAATGAACAAAACTTGTCATGTATGAATGGGAAGATGCGTAAACATCTGTATGTAATTCTTGTACTTATTTGTAATGAACCTCTTTGATGATGATGTTAAATATTGGGTACTTTTCTTCCCTCTGGTGTTTATAAACTTATATGTCTTTTGTAAGAGCCCTGATAACAGCGAGACCACATTGTTTTTGAAATACGAACCCTTAAATAATTGTAATTTGCTGGAAAGGGACATTTTTACTTATTTGTAATGAAGCTCTTTGATGATGATGTACTTATTTCCTTCTGAAATGGCCAATTTCCCACAAACCAGGTTAGCCCAATCGGCAAGGTTTTAGGGATGCCTGTATCCCAATGGTTTTGTATTAATGGAATGATCATCTCATCTCTGAGCGGTATTGGCAATCATCAGTTTAAAAAAAATTATGTGCACACTCACGTTTTAATGAATGTATAATTTTATGGGTAATAACAATGTAGCATCCGAAATGACTTAGGATGGAATGATTATCTCATCTCTGAGCTGTATTCTCAATCATTGATTATAGTAGTGATCATTGATAGAAAATAAAATTGTATATTCACTAGATTCACAAAAACTTATCTCAATGTAATTTGTGAATTTGCTTTTTAGGATAGCCTGCAAACACGAAAATTTTTCGATAAAATTTGTGTTGGCCGAGAAAATGATTAAATTAAACCTCCTTTTTTTTTCATGTGCTCCAAAAAATTAAAAAACCAGAGTGCACACCTGAGTAGGGTCCTTATATCACTCGTGTAAATCAAGGTTGCCTAAATCTTAAGCCTGTCTCCATCATTTAGCCTGTCTCCATCTGAAGCCTGTTTCCATCTTGTGGACACCGTCAAATTGCATCCCACTACATAAGAGGTGCTGTGGCTTAGTGGTTAAGGAGTCATGCTCATATTCGAGAGGTACTGAGTTGATTACCGTCGTGAGTGCTGTATTGTGTCCTTGAGCAAGACACTTTACTCTACTTGTTTCAGTCCACTCCGCTGTAAAATGAGTACCAGCACTGCTGGGAGTTAATCTGCGATGGACTGGCGTCCTGTCCAGGGGGAGTCATCTCATCCGCTTGCGCCATGGAAACTGGGGATAAGCACCGGCACAATGAGCCCAATAGCTCGGATGGATTTAGCTTAGTAACATAATAAGGGTAACCCATCATTCAGAGGACACCTGCATATCCTAACAGCGAGTATCTGAATCTTCACTACCCTTCTTGAGACCAAACACTTAAGACCAAACACAACAGCTTGCACGGACTTAGAGGTTCAGGTTATATCTATGATGATCAATTTTCCTTCTCTGGGCTGAACTCTAGTATTGTTCGTACTGATAAAAAAAAAACATCAGTTGAACAAAACATAGCTTGGAAGTACAGCACTTAGAAGCTCAAGATTGATCTATCATGACCCCCTCCTCTCCACTCCACTCTGGTTTGAACTCTAATATGTTGATTAAAAAACATTTCAGCTGAGACCTTACCTACAACTTCCACACTTGGTATTTCTTCCTCTGTTACAACCAACTCCACTTGCTTCTCCTCAGCAGTTGTTTCTATTTCAAGTGGACCTGTTTCATTTTCATTTTTTACCGCTTCAGGTTCTGCTGTTGTTTCTGAAGGAACTGGTTCCTCTTCTACCTTTTCAACTGGTTTTTGTTCTGTTTTAACTGGTTCATCTGGTTTAGATTCTGTTTGAACTGGTTCTGAAACAGTTGGTTCTACTACTGGTGTTGGTTCAGGTGCTTTTGGTTCTTCCTTTGTTTCAACTGGTTGTGAAGGTTCTGCTGGCTTTTCCTCTTCAACTGGTTTTTCTTCTACAGCAGGTTTTTCCTCTTCGACTGGTTTATCTGCAGCTGCCGGTGTCTCTTCCTCAGTTGGCTTTTGTGCAACCGGTTCATCCTGATTTGGTGTTTCTTCTACTTTGGTTTCATCTGCTTTTGGCTCTTCTTTTGTTGTGTTACTCTATCAAGAAAAGAACACAAGTAACATAAAAAAATCAAGTACAAATCATGAATGCTACATATATCCAAGCCTAAAGAATGTTTAATGAAGGGCATTGCCTATTTATAAGTATTGTATTATTTTTATCTTTCATTTAAAAGAAAGTTATCAATGTTTGTTTGTTTGATGAAGGCTTAACGACACCATGACAACGAGGGTCAAATTGTGCCTGAGAGGTCAGATCATTATTTATCAAAGTTATCAAGTCATGGATGAAATTTAAAACTTGTATAATAAATACATGCTGATGCAAATTAATTCAGGAAGTTATAAACAAATATATTTGCTACAAGAATTGCTTTTATCAATGATTAAACATTTGGATGAATCTTTGTCTCGTGTAAAGACTTAAAGGTGTATGGACATGTAGCATTGTTTATAATGTTTAAACGGGTATTAAAATCCGAGCAGATAAAGTTTTGAATTTTGTAAATAGCACTTTTAGTTTTTGAGTTATAGCTGATCAAAGTTTGATTAGTTGACTGGGTGGACAACTCAAAATCTGTATGTAAATTCGTTCAATTTCTTTCCTACATCTTTGTTCACTGAAAATGATGAAAAAGTATATTCCTACTATTGTTTGATTGGGGGCATGCTACACTACTTCAAAGAATTATAACAGACATTAAAAAATAAAATATTGAGGTCACCCTGAAATACATCACAAAATTTGCATAAAATATGTAAATTGATGTATGAAATTTAAAAATGCTGTAAAGAGGTCAATGTTCAATTGATTTTGATAAAATGTTTTGCTACTATGATGGTTTTTAATAGATTTTCAAACAATTTAGCTAAATATTGTTGCCTTTACATGTCCAAACTGCTTTAAACAAACTCAAGAGTTAACTCAGTGACCCAATTACCAAACAAACATGTCCACAGTGAGTCCACAGCTCTTCTCCCCAAATGAGGATCGGTAGGCCCCAGGGTTGGCGCTAGGGTCAAAATATTAGAGGGAGATTGTCTCTCTTTTACCAGAGTAAAAAGGAGATTTGAAAAAAAATAAGAGGGAGTATTTGCATTATGCAAAATATCTGTATGTGAGTCGTTAAATCTTAGTTAAAGTTTCTTGTCACGTGCCCATTTACTCCCGTAACTAATACCATATATGGGCATGCTATATTTTACTGGACCTTGCACCCAAGGCTGCTGACTATACTACTAAACTACGAATGCACTGTATATACTATACTGTACACAGTATATGACACATGCTCTCAATCAGCTAACACTGATCCGGCTGTCATGTTATGTAACTTATCACCACACTCGTACATTATTTAATTAATATTTGGTCTTATTGCTTAGATAATCATTATTTATAAAAACTCTCGGGCAAATTTTACGATGATTTGGGGTGGTAAATAGCTCAAATCAATTATCAAGCTACGAAACTTGAAAACAATTTTCTTGCATGTAAGTGAGGAAAAATCACACATTATGTCAATGGGAGTTCAGTCACTGGCATATACGCAAATGATAAATAAAGATGAAGGAAAGTGCATACAGATGGTGTAGCTACACTGTACAGTTACATCATATTACAACTTAAATGGCAGTGCGTCAACCATCAATGAAATTGTACAGCAAGTCAGTCAAATTTTGTCACATCCAATAATAAAACACATACTTTCTTGCAAGTTGACTTTGTGCACGATGAAAGTTAACAATTTTTAGAGACATAAAACCTGTGCGCATATCAGCATTTTCACACCCAATTATATTGCATGAATGCCCGCAATATGTTCTGGCTATTTACGGGAAATCAAATCATTGTACGCAAATCCTCCAGATCACGCGTCCAGCACCAGCCCTGGTAGGCCCCTATCAGGATCTGTAAGGCCCCCCTGTCAGGGATATTTTGTAATCTTTGTGATTGATAGGAGCGTTTTGGGTGTACTTAGCTTGTTTTTGCATTTTAGTCACATTGTCAAGAAGGCTAGTAATCCTGAAACCACCCATAGGTGTAAGGCATAATTGTATTGCTTGGTCTATTCTCAGCTTCATGACAATTCATATTAAATTTACAAAATTATATAAAATTGAACATTACAGATTTCTGTCTCCTTCAACTCATCCATATAAATTAATGTGATGTATGTTCACAGTAATGTCATGGGAGGTTAATATGTTCCACATTCAGGACAGAAACAGTGTAGAGTTTCTGACTTTCTTCCCTGCTTCAACCAAGCATGGTTTTGTTATTTTCAACAAAGAAAACTAATATTCTCTGATCCTGTATACGTTGTGTCCATGAATCAAGCTATGATTGTGATCTCCCAAATGCTACCTACATTGCATCAAAATAGCTATAACGTAGAAATCTTACTATTTAATCTAGAAATATTACTGTTTGACCTAGTACCTGCCAGGTTTAAAACAGATGGATGGGGAGGGGGTATCTACCAAGTAATGAGTAGATTCTATACTAAGTGGGATGAAGCACTTCTATCAAGAATTTTGTAAGTTATAAACTAATTTAATTAACGTCACATTTCTGAAGTTCCATAATGAGCCCATCATATACTGGAGGAATTGTATTGACAATTCTGGAGAAATCGTATTGACTATACTGGGGGAATCGTATTGACAATACTGGGGAAATCGCATTGACAATACTGGGGAAATTGTATGGCCAATACTGAGGGAATCATATTGAAAATACTGGGGGAATCGTATTAACAACACTTGGGAATTGTATTGACAATACTAGGGGAATCGTATTGACAATACGGGGGGAATCGTATTGACAATACTGGGGAAGTCGTATTGACAATACAGGGGAATTATATTGACAATACTGAGGAATCGTATTGACAATACTCGTAGAACCATATTGACAATACTGGAGGAATCGTATTGACAATACTGAGGGAACCGTATTGACAATACTGGGGAATGGTATTGACAATACTGAGGGAATCGTATTGACAATACTGGAGGAATAGTATTGACAATACTGGGGAATCATATAAACAATACTGGGGAAATTGTATTGACAATTGGGGGTTTCTTGGCTGTCTACATAATTCATGCATGGTATAGGACCAAGCATATGAAAAAGATGTATTCAAACGCTCATCATATAAAAGGTAATAATGCAGGCAAGAGCATTGTTGCTTGCAATTTTTCCTTCTGCAAGTACTGTATAGCTGACTGGTTGAGTACCAAAGGTAAAATTCCCCCAGCAGCTGATTGGTCGAAGTACTGAAGTAATCACATTCAGCTAAAATGAATGAAATCCTTCTCACAAGTACACTGATTTCATGGAAACATGTGGAACTTGATATTTCTGACTATAAGTACTGTTTAATTTGCAATGGACAATCTTAAATGAAATAATGAAAAGACAACTGTTTCACTGTTTTTTACTATCTTGGTCCCTAATCATGTAAACAAGAGTGGCTTGTGAATTATGGATAAGGTCATATGTTTGTCTTGTCTTTCTTTAAAGGAAAAAAAGGGAATGGTATTCTAGAATGTGATTTGTACTATTTTTTTCTTCAAGTGGGCCTCATTGTGATCACCTTTCCAATATCAGTTTCTAGTTTGTTTTGCAAACTAAAACTGCATGACGTTCAGAGAAATTTTCAATGACTATGTACACTTGTTAAGTGACTATGTGCACTTGTCAAGTGACTTACGGTATTTTACATAAAAGTACATGTGACAACCGACAAGCATAAATTGTAAAGTCACTACACTGCTGTGACATATGTTTATTTCATAACCATCTTCACCAGCTTTATTAAACAAAATCAAGGAGAACATGATTTATGTCACGTCTCTTCAAAGCATTAGTTCAGGGGTCAAACAAGTCCATCTTATATGGAAGTGGACTTCAAAAGAGACAAAATGGTGCAAAAAGCTTTCGAAAATCTTATTCCATTATAGAGATAAAAGTTTTTAAATTAGGTATCATTTGTGTAGAAATGACTGAAATCAGACTAGTTCTGACTTCACAGCCTAAGATTCCCTTAGTCTTCATATATGTTCTATCATATTTTGTCCTGCTATTTTAAAAACCATTGGATATGTCAGGAAAGTAAAAAAACATAAACTAGTATGGGTAATAATAATTTACCACCTCAAGAAGCTTGAGGAAAAATAATTTAATTAGTAAAAGTAAAAGAAGTTAAATAAATTTTCTTTAAAATACGTTAACAATTGTTAAGAATGTGAGGATGATGGCCCTAACCTTCCATAGTAGATTTAGTACATCAGTCATTTCTACACAGATAAGACAGAACTTTAAACATTAATATATTCTTAACGGAATTAGATTTTTGAATGCTTTCTTCACCATTTTGTTTCTTTTGAATTCTTCTTTCATACATGACAAAGCTGTTTGACAACTGAACTAAATCCTTTATTAATCACATGTTCAGGAATGATACAGACAAAAACAGGTATCGCTCTCATTTCCTGACAAAATTGAATAACTTCCTATATGACCTACATCACAGTTGTGTATCCTGGATGATAATAAGGAACGATATGGAGAATACCAATATCCAACTATATTTTTCAACGTACCACCATTCCTGGTGTATTATTTACTTGCTGTACAGTGTGTGCTGCCTGAGGGTTGCCATAACTCATATCTCACTGTTTCTACTTGAATAAAAATCAGACTGAAAGTGAAGCTACTGTAAGGGATAACAGAGCCGAAGAGGGGTTGGGTTGGATTTAGCTCCCACCTTTTTCTGGGCAAAAAATATAAAGATAAAGATACAAATCAATTGACTTAAAGATTTTGTATCTATAAAATGTCTCAAATCGCAGGGCTTTCCAAGTCCACAAATGATTGTGATGGCAACTTTAGCATAATTATGATCACCATCTGTATGTTCAGGCCCTCCCCCCCCCCTACCCTTCCCCTTGCCACCTTCAAAAATGCTCCATCATTGATTATACTGAGTACCAACAATTAAAACTACCACATTAATTTTAGGGTTGCCATTCCTTTGGCTTCTTTGAATTTGATCTCAAATCATGGGCAGGGAATATCAATTCCATTTAAAGGTGACTACAACATGCTGAAGCGTAAGTTCCAAAATTAGAATAGTTGTCAGTCTCACGCATGTCAACGATAAAAACAACCTTGTGAAATTTCTCAAAAAAAGGCTGACATTTTCACCAGGAACAGTGATCATATACATCTATACGACCCACACACTCCTGAATCCTGGCCAATTGAGCAAATTTTCCTGTTTAAATAATTGTGAGCAACATATTCATGAAAAAAAAGTCAAAAGTCAGTTCACTGGTCAAGCAAGTCCATCTTATATAAAACATGACATTAAAGAAACATGAATTTGCTTGTCCACAAAAAAGTTCTTAATTTTCCTTGTGAAATTTCATGAGGACGAAGTGCTCCTGGGATGGGGGTTAATATTTGTAGTGAAACTGAAACTTTCCCAGTAATGAAATCCTGGTTTATATGCCTGGATCATTGCCAAAAATGAAAATGTTATAAATACATTAGTTGGCAAACACAAAATCTTGGCACTTACCGCCATTGGGCAAGATTTACTTCTCAGAATGCTCGATTTATACAAAGTGAGAAAGTTTCATTCAATTCATTCTTTCTGCCATTTCAATGGGTAACCTGGTATACACGATACAGCTATTCCATATGTACAAGTCATTTTACAAAAAAAACAGGATAATATGCCAAAGAAATAAGATGAAAATTGACAAAAATAAAATTAAAAAAGTCCAAATTACAATCCCAAAATGTCCAAATCTGTCACAATCCCTCCTACCAATTAATATAACTAGGTTAACTGACAGTGGACACAGTGATAAATACAATCCCTCCTACCAATTAGTGCAACTAACTTAATCA